>JANHFX010019546.1:36497-47630 GCA_027560015.1 Chloroceryle amazona
TGATTCACTTGGAACAAAAAAATAAAGTAAAATTCGAGTGGGTTTTGTAAATTTCATCCACAAATGTATGTAGCATTCTTATAACAAAAAAACCAACAACAGCCAACATCAACAAAATGCCACTGCAGATATGTTTGGGGTTTGTTCTTATTTAATTTTACATTAAATAAGACTTTTGTGTGTGGCTAACAGAAATTCAGACTGTTTTCACCATATATTTTCTGTGGTCAGCTGGGCCTTAATGCTGCAGTGATTTTCTAGCAGGCTTCCACAGCAGCACATGCCGGAGTGAGGAGCAAGACCCCTGCTCCTGCAGCTGAGCCATCAAATGCCATTAGCTCTCCGGATGAGCCTGACTGGACGAATGCATTCAAGTACTGGGTCCCTGGGGAACAGCTTTTAGATAAACACCAGAACCCTCCACTCACCCAGAATCAGTGTGGGTTCTGATAGACTCAGCAAATCCTGTTACACTTGTTATCTTGTTATATTTGTCTAGTTTTGCTTTGTATGTTTATCTTCAGATTGACAGGCACCTAAAATGTGCTCTTACATGCTGAAAATTGATGGTGGTTTCCTGTAAGCTATTTTCACCACAGGCAGTAAATAATGTCTGGAGAAGACAGGGATTTTACATTTTCCTAATTTTAAAATGTTTATAAATATCATTGTGTGTTCCATACTGAAAACGTTTGGTCGGGAAAGCATTTACAGACAGCCAGATGTCAGAGGGGAACAGCCACCGTGGGATCTGTAGGGCTGATCTTGGCAGGTGCCTTTCATAGAATCCTAGAATCATAGAATCGTTATGGCTGGAAATGACCTTCAAGATCATCAAGTCCAACCATCAACCCAACATTATCAGGACCACTAAACCATGTCCTGCAGTGCCACATCTAGACTTTTAAACACCTCCAGGGATGGTGGCTCCACCCCTCCCCGGGCAGTTTGTTCCAATGCTTCACCACTCTCTCAGTAAAAAACATTTTGCTAATATCCACCCCAAACCTCCCCTGGTGCAACTTAAGCCCGTTTCCTCTCGTCCTATCACTGGTCGCCTGGGAGAAGAGACCAACACCAACCTCGCTACAAGATCCCTTCAGGGAGCTGTAGAGACCGATAAGGTCTCCCCTCAGCCTCCTCTTCTCCAGACTAAACAACCCCAGTTCCCTCAGCTGCTTCTCATGAGACATTTTCTCCAGACCCCTCATCATCCTCGTCGCCCTTCTCTGGACTCGCTCCAGCACCTCAATGTCCTTTTGACCCCGTGGCGCCCAGAACTGAGCAGAGTACTCAAGCTGCAGCCTCACCAGTGCCCAGTACAGGGGCACCATCACTTCTCTGCTCCTGCTGGCCACACTGTTTCTGATGCATTCCAGGAAGCCATTGGCCCTCTTGGCCACCTGGGCACACGCTGGCTCATGCTCAGCCGGGTGTCCACCAGCACCCCCAGGGCCTTTTCTGCCCAGCAGGTCTCCAGCCACCGCTCCCCAAGCCTGGAGCACTGCCTGGGGTTGTTGTGACCAAAGTGTAGGACCCAGCCCTTGGCCTTGTTAAACCTCATCCCACTGACCTCAGCCTGTCCAGATCCCTCTGCAGAGCCTTCCTACCCTTGAGCAGATCAGCAGTCCCACTCCATTTGGTGTCATCTGCAAACTTGCTGAGGGGGCACCCAATCCCCTCGTCCAGATCATCAGTAAAGGTATTAAACAAGACTGGCCCCAAAACTGAGCCCTGGGGAATGCTACTAGTGACCGGCCACCAACTGGATCTTGCTTGATTCACCACAACTCTCTGGGCTCAGCCAACCATCCAGTTTTTAACCCAGCAAAGACTACATGCATCCAAGCCATGAGCTGCCAACTTCTCCAGTAGAATGCTGTGGGAGGCATTGTCCAAGGCCCTACTGAAGTCTGAGCAGACAACATTCACAGCCTTTCCCTCATCCCCTGTTCATCAGGTTCGTTAAGCAGGACCTTCCTTTCCTGAACCCACGCTGGCTGAGCCTGATCCTCTGGTTGTCATCAGTGTGCTGAGTGCTCACACCCAAGATGAACCGCTCCATAATCTGCCCTGGCACTGAGGTCAGGCTGACAGGCCTGTAGTTCCCTGGGTCATCCTTCCAGCCCATCTTGTAGATGGGCATCACATTGGCAAGCCTCCAGTCATCTGGGACCTCCCTTGTTAACCATGACTGCTGATAAATGATGGGGAGAGGTGGTGAGCTCCTGCGCCAGCTCGCTCAGCACCCTCGGGTGGATCCCCCCCATAGACTTGTGATTGCCCAGCTGGCATAGCAAGTCATTAACTGCTGCCTCCTGGGTTATGGGGGGTTTGTTCTGCTCTCCATCCCTGTCGTCTAGCTCAGGGTGCTGAATACCCTGCGGATGACTGGTCTGGCTGCTGAAGACAGAGGCAAAGGCAGCATTCAGTAGCTCAGCCTTTTCCTCAGCCTTGGTGGCGATGTTCTCCTCTGCATCCAGGAATGGGTGAGGGTTCTCCTTGGCTCTCTTTGTCATTAATGTACTTGTAAAAACATCTTTTACTGCCCTTTACTACAGTGGCCAGATTTACATCAGTGATGAAATCTGAAATGTTATTGTATCTAAGGCATCTAACTTTTCTCCGCAAAGGTCTCTGCCGCCTTTTCAGAGGATGATGCCCCCATTTCCCATTTTTATTCTGTAAAACCAGTGCTATTCAGCAACAACTGTTACTGTCTCTTTTAAATAGGTAAGAAACTGTTGGTTACCTAAAATAATTTTGGTTCACAAAAGAAAATCATTCATAGGTTAAAAATCAATCTCGGGATTTGAGAGTGCTGATTTAAGCAGTAATCTGGTGTCTCAAGAGCCTACATAATAAGCAAGCTTATACACATACGTACCTGTATATGTAGATACAAAGCCTATGGTAAAATTATTTCATGATACAGAAACATGAGTTATCTTTCTTGTTGCTTACTCTGGGGTGTGTGATACCCATTAGCTAACCTGAGCAAAACAATTTCTGACCGTTTTACGCTTTGAACATCTTATTATCCTGTTCAGCATGGAGGGACGTGGGATTTGGAGAGACATACAAATCTAGATAGATGTAAAATATTTTTTCTTAGAGCAAATAGTTTTCAGTAGAAAGTGAGCGATAAATCAGAACAAGGAAGCACCGTATCATTCTCAAGTAGCTTTTTAGCCAAAGAGGAATTACACACTTCCTGAGAGCCTGCAGTTTGGTACTGCAGGTGTGTAGAGGGTAGCAATGAAAAATTATCTTCTCTCACTTCATTTCTTAAGAATAGCTCTATCTTCTGGTTTTGAATGTGTCTTCTTTGCTGTATATCAACAGTGAATCTCAGTAGATGAGGTTTGCTGGTCGAGATAAAAAAAACCCCTCCAAAACCTCCATGTAGACATAGCAGTAGAGTGTGCCTAGAAATCTCATCTTCAATAAAATACAAAGATTTCAGCAGACTCTGAGGAACACAGTACACTGAACAACAAATTTCTTGTTTGATGAACTAAGTCTGCATCTGCTGGATTCACTGCGGGTTTAACAGGAGGAAAATACCCATTGATTTCAAGGGGCTCTGGCTCAACCTGACAGAGTTTTGAAAAAAAGCCCCGCGATTTCTCATGTCCTTACAGTATATATTCCTGTATTAACCTTACTAGCAACCCTTCTACTTCAGTGCTGCAGAGAGCTGCTGCAGGAAACCCTTCACTTGTTTCCAAGGAAGGTGGAGATGGAATTGTTACAGGGCTGTCAGGATTCAGGTCTCCTTGCACTGGCTGTTCATAGATAGCAAAGACAAATGGTTCGCAGGCTTTTGTTGAGATTTACCCCAGCTTTGTCCAAACCCTTTCTCCCAGGCTGGAGAGCTGCCACTGGGAGACACACTGCCATGGAGAGAATATTACCAAGCAAAAGGCCCCACTGTCAGGAAGCCCCTGAAAGAGGAATGAGAGGTGTGGCCAGGAGGAGGGGATATGGTAGAGCTGGAGCCACAAACTAAAACAAAAGTGAATTGGTTTTGGCTGGGCAGCTCCTAGAGCGAGAAAAGGGCACATTTAGCTGCTGGAAACCCCACAGATTCATCACAGCGGGACAAAAGGCAATCACAAATCTGGCTGGCACTCTGGTTATACAGTGGTGCAAGCCAGCTGGCTGTCAAGGATGAGAAATTCAGGCATAAGGTAGGAAGGAGGGATAGTGGGAAACTAGGGAACGAGTTCCTGGCTTGGGAAACTAGATGCATTTGGATCCTGAGTTTTGTTTCAGCTTAGTCGAGTCCACGGCTGCCACGTGGAACCCAAGTTCCCAGGCAAAGAGGAAGCAGCGAGGGTGGGGAAGTGCTGAGGGCAAAACGGAACTGAAAATGGAGGGGGGGAATCAATTGGAAAATGCTTTGAAATGATTGACTGGGGTTTGATTGCCACATGGGGGAGATCTAAGCCTAACCAGTCCTTTCAGAGCTGTCTCACATGGCGGAATCCTTCAACAAACACCGGGTGAGGCTCAACGCTGTCTGTGTGGCTGGTGGGAGAGCTGAATGATTACACCAGATCCCACTGCCAGGTGACACATGAAGACCTGGTGACACTGCTGGAAAAAAGCCATTACCAGCTGATGAAAAGCAGAACTCTTCTTACTCTGTAATGGTTCCGACACACTTTAAACTTTCCCCGTTAGGGTGCTTTCCCTCTAAAATGTGCGTAATAGCTGTGGGAAACAAAACCATACAGCCCTGTGGGTTATATACTCAAAGCTTTCAAAGATACTGGCGATTCTGAAAAGAAGCCAAATACATCCTCAGGTGGGAAGTTGGACGTGAGTTCTGTAGGTCTTTCAAATGACAACAGATTAGCATCACTACAAACATAGCTTAAGTAAAATTTGTTTTCACCATAGTGATTATTTCTTTCAATATAAAAAGGAGGATTGCTAAAATTCTCACTAAAATTGCTAAATAGCCTTGTCTTGGATAGTATAATATAGTCTGGTCTGCCCATTTTGTGTCATGCCAAAGGACACAAAGTGGCCATCCACTGTCGTCAGTTAGGATTAAAAACCAGACTTGCAGACACCTTTGTGGAAAACAGTGAAGTACCTCACGAAGCAGCAGGTTTTTAAGTGCAGGGTCCCGACAGTTGCAGGATGCTGGTGTTTTGTAAAGTCACACTGAATACTGATGTCTGTATCCCCAGTTCCGTGTCCCTGCCCACAAGCTGGCTGTACAATTTGTCCTTCATGGTCTCTCACACACAGCATGCAAGGACAAATAACTTGTAGTCTAGGATCGGGAGGTAAGTCATACAAGCTTAAAGCATTTTTGTGTCCCCCATAGCAGGAACCTGGTATCTAAAGCTAATACCCAACAGCCTGTGCTTTTGAAACCCCGCCTTTGCCTTTACCTGTATCTGCAAGGACTGAGATTTTGCCACAAAGGCTACGTGTGTTGTATGCTTAGTCCAGGCACACTAAGCCTGGATATATCAGAAAAAACAGTCCGACCTAGTGGAGCTGCGTGCAAAAATATGTGTGCTTGAGCTTTCCTAACTGCTCTCCATACCTTCAGACCTCCTGAGGTCGACCCAGAACATGTTTCACAGCTGAAATTTGTCTTGTCCAAACTGATGTTAAATCTCACGGCATCTGCTTTCTGTTAACAAGTAAGACAAGCTGCAGGTGGTCTTTTGAGTGTCTCTATTAAAGAATGTATTATTTAAAGTATGTAAGTTTTAAATGCTTATTTAAATGTTTTAAATTAGGGGGGTTGTGTTATTCACAGCATGTTATACTTCACAGATGTGGTTTAACTGTAATTAACTTCAAATGTGTCCACGACCTATCGGACAACTCTAGATGATAGTACCCCACAGTGAGCCAGAGAAACTTGAACTCAGAGATGTAGTTGGCTTGTCTAAAAGCACAGCAAAATAAGCTTTGGATCTGTGACCAGAACGCAGCTTTCCCAGCTCCCACCAGATCAATACTTAATATGCATGGGCCATGGAAAGGCACCAGTTAGCTGTTGTTTATGGAAGATGGGGGAGCTGATGGGAGCAAATCAGCTTTTCAAGAGTCATTCCCATAAAAAGTCTATATCCCATTGACAGAGGGTGTGTTCTGTGCTGTTCATGCCACGAGGATTTGTGCCTACTCCCACCTGTGGGTCTTCATGAGCTCAGGATAAGTGCTGCTGTGTCTAATGACCCTATTCTTGTTTGTGCTTAGTTTTCAGGACTTTACTTGTTGTCATTCTTCACTATCCTTGTTGGGCTGGTGCTCTACTCCTCCACATCCACCTATGTAGCCCAGGATCCTCGGGTGTACAAGCAGTTTCGAAACCCTTCCGGACCTGTGGTGGACCTGCCAGCCACTGGCCAGCTGGAGCCTTCGGTAACATACACCAGCCTGGGGCAGGAGACAGAAGAGGAGCCTCATGTTAGAGTTGCTTAAACCCAGGGTTGTTGACCGCCTACTGATGATTCGGTGGAGCTCGTATATCCATTATCTCTGTATTGTACATAGAGAAAGGTATTTACCAGGTGCAGTTACACCAGTGAGCTGCAAGGTAGCAAATAAGGGATGCTCATAATCCTACGAATTAATTGTCCCGGGGTGTTCGTTGCAGGGAGGTGGCAGTCCCTCGCTGACGATACGAGCAGCATGTTTGCAATACAGACTGCTGCATATGAATCAGTTCACGTCAAACTACCTGTGAAAGACACTCAATAGGTAAGCTGAAATTAAAGAAGGAAATTCACAGAAGGGTGTCTGTGCACCCACGGAGCGATACGATGCCTAAGCCACATCAGTCGTGGAACAGCCGCCTTTTGTACAGCGAATACACTTGTGCAGTCACTGTTAATTTCTCTCAAAGATTTGTTTGTTTGCACAGAATCGATGAGTTACTTGTGGTAGCGAGACCCTGACGCATTTTTTTGCTAGCACCTTGGATTTGGTGAGGGAAAGATCAATGAATTCATCCGTGCTATCTGTCTAGTTGCCCTTTCTAGGTAATCTGTTCCGTGCATCCAGAGAAGGGACAACTTACAATATCCATCTCTATTCTAGGAATAGGTATAAGGTGAGCATTTTAGCCTTTCTATATTTGCAGAAGTGACGTACTCCAGCATTGACCTCTCTGTGGTCCATGGCAGATTTCCTAGCGGCTGAGGTTCTGCATCAGGTGACAGGGAGTTAGTTTCTCTGTAGTCGTGACTTAACACAAATTTCTTACTTTTTAAATTTTAATCTGTAAAAAGAAAAATGCATTTTCTAGTTTCCTATGTATTGTACCTCTCCAGGGTAGGATGACACATCGTGTGGATCAGGGCACTTGTTTTAGACACTCAGTGTATCGAGGGCACCTTCTGCTGTTCCAGTTTGCTTAGTCTCCCGTGGTTCATTATTCTAACAATGGCTATTTAGGAATGTGTCAGTTTTTCACCCAAACCCACAATTTGTAAAAATCAGGAAGATTATGCGAGGGATTCATGAGCAGAAAGACTGGACCATCTGCTGGTGTTGCTGCCGGAGCGCAAAGGCATTCGTACTGGCAGGGTGCGGCCAATTATTTTCCACTAGCTACCAAACTGGCAGAAGAATTCAGCAGTTTTCTTACGTTCCTGGGGACGTGTGAAAATAGTAAGGGTTTGCTCCACAACTGCACTTCTGCTCCAGAAGCCTGAGCAGAACAGGGCGAGGCTTAGTCACCACCATGAAAAATCCACCTCTGCCTGTATGTCTGTTCTTCTGAGGGCCCAGTAAAAGGAAATCATTATTTCAACATCCATCATCTGTTTTTAACTGAAAATTATAGAAGGAGAGGTGATCTTACATCTGACAGATAGGAGAGGGATCGGGGAGAGCTTGGTTTTATTCACAGATCTGCCACATCTCTGCGTGACCCTTGGGTAAGACTTACCTTCTGTGTGGCTAAGTTTCCCAATCTGTGTATAGGGGAATAATGATGTTTTACCTACCTCACAGGGGTGCTACGGGACCAAGCTATTACAGAATGCTTCAGGATCTTCAGAAGGCAGGAGATGAAGAGTATACAACAGTGCTGTAAGAGCGTGTAGACATCCATTGTATAAGAAAATGGAGTTTAAGGCAGGGTTGGTGAATATTTTTCTTGTGGCCACAGAAGATGAATTTGATTTGAATGTTATTCCGCTGAAGAAGTCTGTCTCGAGCGACATGTAGGCCTTCATGTTTGAAAAATAAAACTTAACCTATTTCTATTTAAAAGAGAAAAAAAAAATAAATCAATCTGTACTCCAGAGATTAGAAAGGCCACAGAGCTCAGCCAGGCAGAATGGATTTCTGCCGAGGTAACAGTCATCTTTATAGTCCTGTTCTGCTTTACCATAGACAGGGCTCCCTGGAGCAGCCTGGGAGCAGCCTGGATGCATAGTGTCTGTGAACTGGCAAATGCCAAAACGCTACTGAACAGCAGAAGTATGTTGTATCTCATTCTTGCTGTGGAGGAGGAGAAGCAATTTCTGTCCTGCTGTGATTAGGCTGTCTGCCATGCTCCTGCTGCAGTATGGCCAAACCGTGCCCAAAACCACTCGGAAAAGCTTTGCTTAAGATGGCTTTGTTTTAAGCTCATAACAGATGTAAGATTGATATTTTTTTTTCCCTGACTTCTGTTTATTTAATATTTTCAGCACTAAAGTTTCCAAGCTTTTCTCTTAAACCATTGAGAATTAAAAAAAAAAAAGAGAGATACCCACAGTGAAATAGTCTGTATTCTGGGGATAGTAAGGAAACTCTAAATCCTACAGGATTTAAAGAAAAAAAAAAACCATTAAAACCTTACAAGGAGGATCACCTGATACTTCAGGATAAGGTCTGTGGGCTGGAAGTCCGGGTGGGAAGCACATGGTCAGGTGAAGCCCTCACGCATAGAGCCTAGCAAGCATCCTCAGGTCAAGCCCTGGCAGGGACATGGGGATGGGCTGCCTGGGGAGGTGGTGGAGTCGCCATCCCTGGAGCTGTTTAAGGAAAGATTGGATGTGGCGCTCAGTGCCATGGTCTGGCTGATGTCAGGGTGTTGGGTCACAGGCTGGACTTGATGACCTTGAATGTCTATTCCAGCCTCAGAAATTCTGTGACTCTGAGAGCTTTGATTCGAGGCGGGTTTCGTACATTCCCAGGAGCAGGGGCTCCACCACATCTCCCTCAGGTACCCAGAGGCACACTGGCAGGCGCCTGTCATCTCAGTCTTTTTTGCTACCTTTTATACCAATTAAATACCTTTCTCTGAACATTAGTCCCCATGTTGGTCTGAGAACCTTGAAGGTTGTGTGCATGTGTGTTTGTTTTATGTTTACAGTTCCTTCCTTTTGCATAAATGTTTTGGTTAATTTCATTATTAGTATTTATTTTTAAGCCAAATGTTTGTAGTCCTTCCACCTGCCCCTCATCGTTTTTCTGGCACTAACTTGTAGGTGTTTGTTAGAGTCTTCTCAGAAACAGCTGGGCAGGAGGCATCTCCCAGCCAGGTCACGGGGCTGGGAGTTTCTGCTTCAAAGGGTTTGCTCTCCACGGGCGGCTGACAGGTGCCGTCTGAAGCAGTTTTTACAGGCTGTCTCTGTTGTACGGAAATCAGTGATGAATGTCTGGGCCGGCCACCGTCCTCTCTTGTACTCACACAGGAGGACTTTGATGTGCAAAGTGGGGCTGCTTCACTTTCTGTGTCTCCTGTAAAACAAGGTGGATACTTGGATTAGCACCAGCGTGCTAGAGCCGGATGGACCTCAAAGGAGTACAGTAGAATAGCTTTACAAGTAACGTGTTGACTGACCAGCTGAGGTCCAGTAAAGGAAAACATTACTTCTACCTGCTTGTTTTCTGCAGCTGGAGACCTCAGCACGCACCAGCAAAGGTTCCGCTATCTAACCGGCAGCTACTCTCCGTGCTGTGTAGGACACCTCTAGCTCTCTGTAGCTCCCTGCCTGAACAACCTCCACACTCTGTTACACTGCTGGCCCCGAGCAGCCCTTAGCAAGGCTGATGTTACTTTCTGCTACTGGATGAAAACTTTCACTGGGAGACGAATCTCGTCTTTGTAGATGTTTGTTCCAGCTATAAAGTTTCAAACACAAAACGATAGACCAAGCAATTGAAAATTTTGCACCACTGTGTCCTAAGAAGAAGTTTCAATGTATAGTGTAGAGATTGCTAACTTGTGCTATTAACATTTTGACAAGCGTGTAGTATCATTTCCTTTCCTTTTTTTGAAAACCATTTAGGATTCCTGCGCTAGCTACAAATACAAATTTTACCCCATGGGTAGGATTTTATTGTTAAATGCCATAAAGAAGCACACTAATCTTGACACTGCAGCTGGAAATACGAACCAAAACCAAGCAAACAAAATCCCAACCCCACACCCCGCATCGAAAAGCTGATTCTCCATTTTGATATTTGCATGCACCTATATGGACTGGCTGTGGCAATGTAATGCCTGTATAATGTTTTCAAATAAAAAGAATAAATGCTTTATGAAAGCGGGGTCATTGGTTTCCTTGCCTGTTTCCTTTCTGCTTTCTTAGCCTAAAATCATTTTTCTGATGTGTAAATCTTGACTGCAGGGTATAATTTTTCACTGTGCTGAGGACTTCTTCCCCTTGTGAGGTGTTTTACTTACAACTCCTTCCGAGGTTTCTAGGCGTAGGTGCCATTAGGCACCCTCGGGTATCTTGCCTGGCCCCAGGTGCTGCTCCAGAAGGACAAGGGGTCTCTTGTTCACCCTCCGTCTTGTTCTGGTATTCCCTATGGCCAGCTCCAGGATCCTGAGACACGTGGCCCTGCTTTGGACAGCAAAGCAGCCCCGACCCCCTTCCAGAAACGATCAATCAATCTCGAACCGATCTGGGCAACGCATGCGCAAGGTGGAGAAGGTTTGTCCAGCACAGGCTGATGTTATCTGCAGCTGCCCTGCCCGGCCCTCCCTCACAGCTTCTCTGCGCTGCAGGTGCTCTGCCAGCACAGTCCTGGAACAGGGAAACAGAGTGACACAAAAATTAGATAGCAGGGGAAAAAGAGTGTCAGGAGAGAAAGGAGAAGAGAGACAGGAGAGGAGAGGAGAGGAGAGGAGAGGAGAGGAGAGGAGAGGAG
>JANHFX010019546.1:47648-80298 GCA_027560015.1 Chloroceryle amazona
GGGGGGGGGAAGAGGGGGGGAAGGGGGGGGGGGGGGGGGGGGGGGGGGAGAGGGGGAGGGGAGGAGGGAGGAAGGGAGGAAGGAAGGAAGGAAGGAAGGAAGGAAGGAAGGAAGGAAAAGGAGCATCCTGAGTGTGTGAGAGCAAATAAGAGTGCTTGCCATCACATGCATCTGTCCACCTCTCTTTGCCTGATGTCTCCACAGGCAACGTCACTATCGGTGTTTCTTGTGTTCTTTACCTCTGAGAGTGAAAAAGGGGCTGGGTCCTGGTGAGCTCATTTCCAGCCTCTGCACCGTAACTGCACTGAGTCCCAGATGTTACAAAGCCAGCAGTGCTGCTCCAATGTGCTGGTTTACATCTGATTTTCCAGTTTGAATGTTTCCTAACTTAGCAAGATCTCCAGAAACTGAGTTAGCGTGAGTGGCTTTATCATGCTAACAGTTGATTTGTATTTTCCTCCAAATCTGCTCAAGAGTCTCTCTAGCATTATAAAAATCTCCTTTTATTGCCTGGCTAGAATTCAGCCTGGGTGCTTGAGTCATATGAATAGTAATTGCTTGGTATTACTCTAAAAATAGATCACAAATAGCATTAATGGATCTTCCAGTGCTTATAGCAAATGCATTTCAACACTGAAGGACACTCAGTAAGCTTAAACCTACAAATCTCCCCTTTTTTTGTTTACAACTAGTTCTCCAAAATACTACAGACGTAGAGCTGAATGCCTAACAGCTGTACGCTGTGGCATACAAATAAGGAAGCAATACTTTTTACAGCTATAGAAGTTGTTTTGTTAAGTCTGCTCCACAGTTTAAGACAAAAAACTACGCTGAGCCTTTGTGACAGGGACCAGCTCTGCTTGTGCGGCCACAGACCGGTTCCCACAGCATTTGCCAGGTTGGTACCAAACGGCAATGACAAAGCAGTGATGGTGGCACTGGAGTAAGAGCATTTGCTGTGTCATCTTCCTCCTCCAACCTGAAGTGCAGGGTCACGCACTGTGGTACACGATGATAAAAGTTCCTGTGCTGCAGAGGGTATTCATTCCCTAGAGTGGGGGGGTCACAAATCGGGGATTTGTCGCAGGCTGGCTGTGAGCCACCAACAGGAGACAAAACCCTACAATCGACCACAAAAAGCCAGGTGTAACCCTCAGACATTGCAATTTGCATTGCACTTGGTACTTCAGTTTGAGTGAAAGGCCCACAGTCTTCCTTCAGGCCACATCACTGTCCGGATGGCACGGAGCAGCCTTCACAGCCCTGGAAAACACCTCGGGTGCCCCGCAATCCCATGAGGTCGTTCCGCTGGGTGCAGGAAGGAACCGCTGCGTTGCCTCTCACCAGCATTTCCCTCGGCAAGGAAGAGCCTCTGCTGCCACTGCTACTGTACAGCAGCCATGCAGAGAAAAAAACCTTGTCTCAGAGTAAGGGAAGTGACAAGCCCTCACTCCGTGCAGTCTTTCCCGTTGCAAATGCATACATTTGCTTTTACATTTATATACAGTTCCATTTTTAATTGAAAACCATGCACTGAGTTCCCCTGGTATTCCTGAGGTCAGAATATGTCCCTTTTGGATAGTCTAATGTTGCAGAATCTCTTCAAGAATGCAGACACAGTCAGTCCTGTGTGCCAGACGAGTATTCGTAATCTGCGACTGGGTGAAACTGATGGCATTGGATTTATAAATTTTACCCTATTTAGCTTCTGCTTTATAACCTTGAGCTATAGTTGGCTTTTTTGTGACTCATTATGTACCATGCCCTCAGGCAATTGCCTGGTGCTACCCTGATCTTAATCATAGAATCAGAATTGTCAGGGTTGGAAGGGACCTTAAAGATCACCCAGTTCCAACCCCCCTGCCATGGCAGGGACACCTCCCACCACAGCAGGTTGCTCAGAGACCCATCCAGCCTGGGATTAAAAACCTCCAGGGATGGGGATTCCACCACCTCTCTGGGCACCCTCTTCCAGTGCCTCACCACCCTCCTGAGGAAGAAATTCTTCCCAATGCATTATTAACTCCTTAGTGCCAAAGACATTATCTATACTAACTACTGCCTTTTATTCTCCACACCTCGATAGAAGTGGACTCATCCAATTTTAACGTACCTGCGAAATCATCCCCTCCTTCCCGTGTGGAAAATACACATGCTTGTCAAGAGCAAGGCATTTGATTTACCTTGGACTATTTTTTTTGTTTGAGACCTTACCAAAGCAGATACAATGAACACGTGCAGAGTTTACATGATTACTGAGCACTGAAACACCAAGTGATTCAACTACAACACTGGAGCCTCTTTCCCTACAGAGCAGCGACTCTGATGGTGGGCTTGGATCCTTACAGGAGCAGATTGCCTGTGAGACAGAACCTTAGGTGAGGTCATGCCTATTCAACCTCACACTGCCTGTAGTAGCCAGCATCACAAGGAGCCTGGCTCTTTGCCAGACCCATAGCAAACTGACAATCAGTGCTTGCATATTCTTGAAGTGACTGCCTGCCTAAATGAACTTGCTAAGTGAGAAGGGGGAAGGCAATGGACTAATCAGGACGATACGCTGAAGAGTCTCATTACATGACTCCCCGTGAGCTTTGGCATGAATTATCCAATGTAACTCTTGACATTAAACAGATTTGCAGATGCCAAATAGGTCACACTGGAGGTTCAGGCTGGATATTAGGAAACATTTCTTTCCTGAGAGGCTTCTCAGCCATAAATGGGGGTGGACCTGATGCTCAGGGACAGGGTTTAGTGGTGGGCTTGCAGTGTTGGGTTGAAGGTTGAACTGGATGATCCTGAAAGTCTCTTCCAACGGAAGACATTTTGTGATTTGAAAAAACAATGTGCTTTTGCCTGCCATTTGACTTACAGTGAAAGTGAAAACTTGTTTGCTAAAGCTGTCTCTGACTTGGAAATTAAGAGGGGCGTCAGGTAGAGAGGGTGAGCTGCAAGTATCCTTGAAGTCATTGGCTCTAATGATAACAAGTCATATTATTTCAGGCTGTGAAAGGACAGTTGGAATGAGTGACAGTAACTCATGTCATCCCTTCGTGATGGAAAAGACAACTGCAAAAAGCAAACTGCCTCTCCAGCTTTTAATTACTCCAATTATTTACAGAGCTGGCACTGACAATCCATCTACATACAGAGGCTGACTTCCTCTTCCCAAGTTCTTCCCTGCAGTTCGTGTTTTCCTCTCCAGTCTCTCTGCATCTGGTTGCACCCAGAAAAGGTTTCTTTCTATTAAAAAAAAAGAAAATAATGGAAAAAAAGGGGCAAGGTTTATCCAAGGTACAGCTGTGACAGCTCACAGCTTCTCTTTCTCCTTGCACAAATGACTCCTTTGAGCTACACTGTGGCTGAGCTGGCATTTGTCATCATATGCTGGGAGCAGGACCCTGAATACTCAGCCCCCCAAACCTTAACCTTCACTTCTACTGCAGACCTCGATTCATGAGAGAGGATGGACAGACAGACAGACCCAGCTGAACTCTTATTTCACCTGGGCGTGGGAGGGAGGGATTTGTGCTCAAGGCAGTCTGAGAACTGTGCTGCTGCTGGAGTTGACGTGCTGTGGCTGGATGGAGGGCCCTGCTGGGCAGAGCCAGCAGCCTGGCTCCTTTCACAGGTTTACTTTAATTGGAATTATTGGTGTAAACTGCTGAGCTGAAGAAAGTAATTGCAGCAGCTGCACTAGCGACAGCTCGTCTCCACTGCTGTGGAAGGGGGAACATCACTGCCAGCCACAGCACGGGTACTTTGTTATGACAAGGGGACACCGACCGACTTTGCTCCGAGTGTGGATCACAAAATCCCAGGGAGAGACTTCGTGTTCATTAACAAAACCAAACACTGTAGCACTCCCATTTTAACTTGTGCATATTCCTTGTGAGCTTGCCATGCATTTTGTCCACACGTGACATCAAGAGACCTTTTCTACATCAGTGTTTGAGACTCAGCCCCTTCTGATGGTGAGGGAGAAGGCTCACGGTCATGAAAGGACACAGCAGTGGGGAAAAGTGTCAGTCAGGGGCAGAGAGAGACAGAGCGGATCTCTAGCAGTGAAAAAGGGGAATTGTGGAATTGTGAATGAAAGAAAGGCTGGGGGGGTACTTAGGAGTCTGGACAGGGGTGGCTACTACCTGCTACTCCTGCCTGCTACTCCTGCCTGCTAACCAAACACTGCAAAATAATCATTATGGAAATAGAAAGGAGCTGTGTTTGTAGGTGGCTCATCCTTAAAAGCTTTATCTTGCAGTGCTTGTGTCGGATGTCTGTCCCCAAAACAGAACACTGCCAAAGAACACCTTTCCCAGATATTCAAGATGGAAGAAAAATTCCTCAAACAAGAGGGATGTTGTGGAAAGGGACTTTGTTCTTGTTGTCATAAAACGTATTCTTGCTGCCTTGCTTTGGGGTTTTTTTTTTCCTACCAATGACCCCCACCCCAGACTGACATAAAAACACATAGCAATGTATGAGGGAATACTGTCGCTGTGTTCGCTGTTTGTATCTGGGGAGATGGCATCTGTGTGAACAAGGGAGA
Source organism: Chloroceryle amazona (assembly GCA_027560015.1). Classification (NCBI taxonomy): domain Eukaryota; kingdom Metazoa; phylum Chordata; class Aves; order Coraciiformes; family Cerylidae; genus Chloroceryle; species Chloroceryle amazona. Next base: position 52,198 of record JANHFX010019546.1, read on the forward strand.
TGGTCAGCATGGCTGAGCAGAGGGAAAATAACCTGCCCTAATTCGTTTTTCTGTATTTCACAGTGCTGATACTGGCTGTCTTCTGACTGCTCTTTGCACAAGCTGAGTGGCAATGGAAAGTGTATCTGAGGTGCTGTAAGAGGAGCGCCTGGAGTTTCCCACTGATCATTTAATCTAATGAGAAATGCCAGGCCTCTTCTGTTGTTTACTTCAAAATATTTTGTCTGGAAGAATTTTAGGACTTATAAAATAACTCAATCTTGTTATATCAACATTTCTGGACAAAAGCTTCTCCCAGAGCTTACATTCAACATTTCCTCTCCTGTTTGCCTTGTACTTGGCTTGCAACAGACCTAGGAAATAAAGGTGTCCCTTGTTTCACTGCTCATTCTGCAGGAAGAAGAAAAGATGAGGGGAGAAAAATAAAAAGTGGGAAAAGATATGGGGCTCTGTAAACCTCTCCTGTGACCGCTTCACCTCAGAAACTGTGCCTTCATAAGGCAGTAAAGTCACAGTTGCTCTGGGCTCTTCCTCGGTCTTGTGATGCACTGGAGCCTTTACCAGCAGGTTCTAAGGAGTCCATTTGATACACAGGTTTGATAGAATAAAGGAAAAAGAGTGAAGCAGCACGTATGAGAGCACACTGAAGAGAAGCTTGTAACCTCTAACCGAGAGCTGTTTCAGTCTGTAATTGTCACTAATGCATTTTGAAAAAACACCACAGCTAAAATGCCCGGGCACTCTGATTGCCATGCAAGGGAAGGCGTGGTGTGCAGAAAGCCAACCATCCACTGGCAAGTGCAGAAAGACTAATGCCCAGATGGATGATGTCTGGACAGGACTGTCCCCGGACTGCAGTAGCACCTGCTAGGTATGAAAGCCCGTGTTCCATGGGAGCTGTTAGACTGCTGCGGCAAGGGGCATATCCACAGCCCCACGGAACAAATCTTTCTGGAGGCGCCTTTCACTTGCAGTTGGTGATCAGAACACAGTTACCTGGCCTTTGCATATGCAAAGGTGATTTTCACTTCAGCAATTTAACATACAACTATTTGCATTTTCATTACCTAGGTAGAAACAAAAAACATTTTTCAGTCTGCTGAGGATGATGCTCATTTGTGTGCTACCCAGCAGTGCTTCAAAAGAAAACACATTTTGTTTCCTGCGAAGTCTAAGACTTTGACGTCACGTGGAGAAACACGGTACTTACACTAGACCTGAATGCTTCTATGATGCTTGCAGAGCTGTATGTAAGAGCTCATATATAGCAGGGCTGCATATACAGTGTTGCTCCACGTACCTTGTGGGTGACACTGGTACCATGCCCATTTGGTGTTCATACTTTCTTACCAAGGCAAGTGGTCAGTGCTAATTCTGAACGAGGGCAGAGCCAAGTCCTGTCTCTGGGTCTTGCCATTGTAAGGATTTACTAATATAGCCTGCCATGATTTAATATCCACTTTTTTCCCTGTATATTTAAATCTCTGCTTAGAATATACTCGAGATGTAAAAGTCCCACACTTTGAAAAGCCCTAAAAGGACACCATTGAAAATTATCAAGGGAGTAAGTCTTTGAAATACATTTGTCCTTTTCCCAATTTTACATGGTATAGCTCTTAAAATTTAGATGTTACTGTATTTAACACTAATGCTGTGTGTGCTGAATTTCTGTTACTGAGGTTTCCACATTTATACCTGTTTGTCCAATGAACATGTGGTGTTCTATATATTGTCTTTAAACACAGGAGCAACCTAATATATCTTGCATTCAAGCAGCAGAGCAAACAGCTGCAAATATGCACAGATTACTCCTAAAATATATTGCTCTCTTGAGCCATGAACTGATGTTTCACTTTAAATGGCCTTTCTTCTTCTGGATGACACCCTCCCACCTCCATCCCTCGGTGATGCCTTCAGGCGTTCGTACTCATGGAACAACTGTTCGAACTTCTGTTCCAAAACAGACAGCTGCAAATGTTGACCTTTTCTGGAGGTGTGTTGTGCGAATGCTGGTTGAGCAGTAGCTAATCCCCTCAAGATCTCCTCTCAGTCTTGAAGAATTTAATTCCTTGGTTTCTTTCTCTTTTCCTTCTGCTCTTGTCCATGGGTAAACTTGTTCATATACCATCTGCCAGGTGACTGTTAATGATTTCCTCCTAAGTTCAGGTCAGCCTTCTGTGTTCAGACAAAACTGTCTGCTTGTCTCTCTGACATCATTTTGTGGGTATCAACATTAAGCTTTGCTCGGTGTCTTCCCAGTAGAGCTGCTCATCTCTTGTTCTTAATTACCGTGAACTCTGCAGCCCTGAAGTCACTTCTCCTTTCGATGGGTGTGCAGGTTTGCCCTGAAGCAAGGCTGCTGCTCATCTTGCTTTAATTAAAGTAGTTTCTCCTTAAAGGTTTTTCTTTGGGCACAGCACTTAAGAGATCAATTCCACTTCTTTTTTTGCTTCTGCTGCAGATAAAGAGGAGGAAAAGTAATTAGCACGAGTGTCTCCAACAGCGGAGGCTCCTCACTCTTCATCACCCAGGTGTTGTGTATTCAGCTGGCATCAGGAAAGTGGATGTTGTTTCGGGCTTCTTGTAAAAGGTTTGGTTAGTGTAAGAAAGCTAGTCACTTCTTTAACTTCAAACGGAACGATCCTCTAGTACCTGAAACCTTGCAGTAAATTGGTGTAAGAGGAGTCGGTGTAAAACCTTACAGAAAGGGGGTTTACACCTTAAACAGCTGTGCCCAGCAGTCACACTCGCTGTCTCCTGGATTGCACTCATTCACACCCAGGTCCTCACAAGCCATCCCAGATCGATAACGAACAACACCAAGAACAAGAATTTCATCTTCGGAGTCCTCAATACATCTCAGGAGAGAAAACTAATTGCTTGTCAGACTTGCTGTGCCTCTCAGGACTCAGCAGTTATTGTGGGATGAGCTTTCACCTCTGAACCTTGCTTATCTCGTCTTTCTTGCTTATCTTAGGCAGGGTTGCCACCTATTGTCTTAATTTCCTTGTTCTGGTTATCTTCTGGCTATAACTTCCCTTTGGGTGACAATGGTGGGAAGGGCACATGTATTGTAGCCTTGTTGCCATCGTCTTGTTTACACCTGGATGAGGTGACCTGTGCCCTGACAGCAACACATTCCCTTGTGGTTTTGAGTCTGATTGCTGTCCCTCCATCTACTATTTATCTAGTGCTGTATGCTATAGATTTAACACTTCATTTTATTCTGGTGCCCTGACACACAACATTCAGAGAAATCTTAGTACTTCTGCTACATTTATTTCTGTACTGGTAGCCTGAATGGCAAAATAGAGATAATTTTTCCAGTTATGATGGTTTATTTTTGTCATTTGGCCTTTTGCTGCTATATGAATATTTAATACCACAGGGCATCAACTTTTATTTTGTTTTTTACCTGATAAACTTATACTACTGAGAGGGCTATAAAAAAAAAAGTAAAGACACAAACATGAAAAAATCACCATGGAAAATAAATCTATAATGCTGGAAGTTATTTCTTGAGCATAAATAATTGTAGCATCCGTTTCATAATTTTCCAGTGCAGCTACCTTTTTTTCCTGAAGTACAGAAGCAGAAAGACACTTGTGGTTTTATGCAGCTGGCTAATTTGGAAAATGAGCCATCAGTGCCCCGTGGCAGCAGGTCAGCTGCAATCCCGTGTCTGAAGCAGTTGCTCAGCACTGACTTGCGTGCCCAGGAGTCTGCCTGGGGAAGAGGACCACAGGCTTGGTGCTGGGCAGGGGGTGGATTCCCTGGGAGCAGCCTTTCTGGCTTTTTCAAAGATGGTGTTTCAAATAGGTGACGTAGCAGCCGTCAGCAAGAGTACGTGTCCCACAGGCATTCCTGTGTGGAGGAAGAGGGAGATGTTCACTATCCAGTGCCCTGTCCTGTGTAGCATAACTTCCCCATTCCCCCCAATGAAGTAAGTCTGGCTCTGACCTTATTTTCCACAGTGATTAAATAATTGGAGCCCTGCTTCATTAGAAAACACGTGGGTCTCTCCCCAGCCCAGCTGTGTTAAGCTGTCATTTTGCAAGGTGACAATGCTGTCTGTCCCTCAACCTCAATACTTATATTATTACTCTGCAGACATGAAGAGCAGTGATTAAAACACCACTTAAAGCCCCCATTCCTCTGTGTCTTAGTTCTATACCTTCCAAGAACTACAGGAATTTTGTTTATGTGACTTTTAAGCTGGTTTTTTTCCTCCTTGTACTAAAATGCAAACCCGAAGTTCCAGCTCTTAACACAAGCCTGAAAACTCAATGAAACCTTAAAAGCATAAGCAGTTAAGGTCTCTTTTCATCACAAGTCCTCTCCACCTTTTCATTGCCCCATCAAGTTAGAGCATTTTCCTGCTCCTATCAACTAGACTGGCTTTTGGCCTGCGAATGAAAAAATATTTCACAGTTATCTTTGCTGTTTGTGGAGTCTTTGTGTGTAATAATTTGACTGTAATCCAAACAGCAATAAAACATCTTAGGTTTAGACTCCAGTACTTTTGTTTTAAAGTCATTAATCCAGTTGATCTCTCTGTTTTCACCTTTTCCCACAGAACTCACCGTTTCTGCTTGGAGGGAGGAGGAAAAAAATAAAATAAAAAGAGAGAACTTGCCTCTTCCTGCTCCTGCAACAAAAAAACCACTTGGCAACAGCTTTCAGTTTCCTTTGGAAGTTCTTCCTATGCTTCCCTCGCATTAGGAAAGCATTTAGCTCAAGGACACTGCTGCGGGTTAATGAAGGCACTCTGTAGCCTCCAGGCCATCAGCTGTTCAGCATTTTCCACTTACCTGCAGATTAAAGGCAGGCAAGTGAGGGTTAAAGCTGAGTTTGTTTGTGTTTACTTCTAATTAGCAGACAGTGGCTGTGATGGGCCCAGTCTTCACTAGGGGCCCAATGGTGGCTTTTCATCTGTTTCTTTCCATTGCTGTTGGATAGTTTTGCTTTGATGTTGGGAGTGTATGGCTTGAAAAAAAGGATTCATTCTGTCAAAATGGTTAACACAGGGTTACAATGGGCGATTAGAAATTCCAACAGGATGTGCTTAATGATAAGAGAGAAACGCTTGTGGTGAATCTGAAGTTTCCTTTCTCCATGGAGATTACATTACTATATAGATTTTAAGTTTTTCCTAACATTTAGAGTATTAGGGCATTGTGGCCTGCAGTGAAGACTCAGACTACAATTGAATTTCAGGATTTAACTTTTCACTTGCAATTATTCAAACAGAGGATTTATTCCTTAAGTAGTTCATGAATGAGTGCCCTAGTGCCCTATAGCTATGACTGGCAATAGAAATGCAATAGAAAATTGATATACTTCGGTGAGGAATCTGTTCTTAGGGAAATAAGTAGCTAGAGCCCTCCTGACAAATGATATTTAGATATAAGTGAGTCAGGAAAAGATACTTTTCTAACCGATATTAATTTTTAAAGATATAAGAAAGCACACAGAGGAACTTTTGAAGATATGGCCTTTTGCATTTATATGCAATGCAGCATCTAGCATCTGACTTTTATCTTGCTTCTCATGCAATAAGGCAAGGAGCATGTTCCTTATACAAGAGGGTGTATACATATATCTGTATCTCCCCCTTTCTCTTCAGTCATGGAAGGATTTGCAGCAGCCCGCTGCATGGACACATGCTCAGCACGTAGGCTTTCAACACCACGTCACTGTTTATGAAGGGGTAGAGACAACAATAGTAAGCAAGAAGTGTCCCGGGTTCAACTAGGACAGGGTTAATTTTCACCAGAAGCTGTGAGGGGGCCACAGCCAGGTTAGCAACTGAACCAGGAGCTCAGTGGGATGGATATTTGCTGCCATAGTGATGGCAGAGCCAGGCCAGTCTCTGGCATGGGCAGTGCAGTCCGTGCTGTGTCAGGCAATTGGGTTAGCTCCATGTCACTCACTTGATCTATTGTTTCGCTTCTGCTGTTGTTGTTATTACTCTTGATGTTGTTACTTCTCCTTCTCTGTTGTTCTATTACATTCTCTTTATGTCAACCCACTGGGTTTTGCCTTTTTCTCCCTAGCCCCCTTCCCATCCCACCCCGGAGTTGGGGAGTGAGCAGCTGCATGGTGCTCAGCTCCTGGATGGGTCTAAACCATGACAAGAAGTGAAGATGAAAATGCATTCTATGAAAAGACAGAAGAACCTGTGGAAGGTGTAAGGAGGCTCACCTGACCTGGGAGTCGGAAGTGCTTTGGTTGTAGAGATGTCCCACCCACACCTCAGCGCCGCACTGGTGTAAGGTCTGCAATGCACCCATTCTCCCTGGCTGGAGTGCCATGTGCTGTACTCCAAAGAGTCCCCACTCCGCCAAAACAGCACAACGAGCCCTTGCAAGCAAGAGAAGAGCTGAACGTAAGCCAGAAGAGGAAGGCTGTAGCTGTGTGGATACCGCTGTTAACAAGAGGGCTCCCACGTGTGCTCTGGGAACGGTGGCAGTAGCTAGGACATCACACCTGTTACCTGAGCTGTTCCAAGTCATTCTGGTTAAATGGCTGTGCTCTTTTTCTTTTAATTAATGATGCTTGTGGCTTGCTGAAAAGCTGGATGATTGATGCATAGAAATGAGGTGTTACTGGAGCTGTCTGCTGGACTTTATTAAATAAAGATTAATTTATCCCGTGCTTATGGAGTACACTGCAGGGTTATGTGAGGCTTTGGTCCTGAGCTAGTGCTTTTGACAGTCTCCTTAGATAACACTTTATCATAGCCATTAGTGTCACTTTTCTACACTGCCCATGTAGGACAATTGATCAGCTGTCTTTTGCTGATGCTCTCACAGGACCTCTTAAGTTGAAGGTTGAACTGCTACCTGCAATCTTCTATTACATGCATAACGAAGCACGTAAGGCTACTGGAAACCTTTTGTGCATTCCTCATGTTTGTTTTTTATCTTTTTTTCCAGTACATACCCTGCAGTTTTGAGGTTTATTTAATTTCACTTCACAATAGCAACTACATCTTTCAGAGAGTAAAAAATTGCTGTTCAATTTCACATTGTGAGGAAAAGCGGGGGGGGGAGTGTGTGTGTGTGACGTTCTTCTCTGTAAGCAGAATTCACCTTGACAAAAAAAGAGATTATTTTAGCTTCCTCAGATGTGTTCTGCATTGTGTAGTTAAGCAGAGTTGAGCCAGGGCTAGTTTATGTACAACTGCACCAAGACCAGGCTCTGATCTCTGACTTTGAAAGAATTGGCTCTGGCAAATTTGAGTAATTGCAGAAAGAGGAAGAATTCTTGAGGGACTGTCAGGATTGCCTGAAATGTGGAGATGCTGTTTTGGGGCTGGGTAAAAAGGCTCTATTCAAGTGAGTAAACTAACACTGTCTGTCCAGAGCTGTGAGTATTCCTGAGTGTCTTTAAAGGCTTGGCTCTCAAAGGGGGGAGATATTCTGAAATCAATGTCATTAAACTAATTAGCTTGCAGGTATATTCCTAATTATTACCAATCAAATTAGAATGGTTTCTTAAAACATAATGAAGAAGTCATATTACCTAGGGTGTTTAAAGCAACTTAAGAAAAGATGTCAAACCCAAAAATTGAAATAAAAGAAAGGATAAGAAAATCTCCCGGATTAGACCACACTGTCAATAACCTACCAGCTGCTGCTTGTCTCTGATTTCCAGGAGTGGTCTTTGGCAATAATAGCGTTTGTTACTGGGGAATCAGTTCTTCCTATGCTGACTACTGCAGTATACAAGCTCAGAGGCTTTAGAAAATTATTCACTATTCTGGTAACAAAAGCACCCTTTATCATCTCCAGTTAAATTTGTGAGGTGTTTAGATTGGATTTATTGAAGTGGCATTTCCTGGGATTCAACTGAGCTGGTCTCAAGAGCTTCAGATGGTTTCCACAGTGGAGCTGGGTTCTCTCTATTTAACTTAATCTCTGGGGCTGACTGGCTGAAAATCCCATAGTTATTCATTTCCTGATTTAGATTTGTTAGGGTTATTGCATTCACATGAAATGGAAATTAAGCTGCTAATCACATTATGGTTAATGTTGTTTATCTCAAGATTACAGCTGTCAAAATATATATTTCAATATTAGATTTTGAAGAAGCTGTCTCTAACACTTGTGGTATGTATTAGTAAATGATAAACAGCTCAGATTTTTACTCTCTTGTTGGGGGACTCTTCTGGCACAATTGCAAAACCTCATTAGAAGTCAGCGCTGAGCTGTGATTTTCAGATTACGTGCATGATGTTCACTTTATTTCATATCCTAATACAATATTTGCCTTCTCATATTAGTAATCTTGTCCAAGTTTTATCAAATTGGAAAACTCCTGCAGTTTATTGAGGTTAATTATTGCCAGTGAGCATCTTTCAAGGTGTAGAGCTGCTTGCAGAGCTATTCCCCTGAATCTTTTCATTCTGGACTCTTTGGACCATCTCTCCTTTGAAATAAGCCAATGTCTGATCTAATGGGACTAAGAACCTAAGTATCCTACTCATACTGGTAAGTCATCTTTTGATGGTGAAGTATTGTTTTGAGGTAAAGTATTTTTCAGTGCTAGCAAATAAAATTGATCTTTAGTACATAAAGTACTTCCTTTGCCTTCTCGACCTTACAGTCGGTGTTCAAATAAGAGTGTGCAATTTGTGATCTCAATCAATACGTAAGTTTCTTGGAAACAGCTTGGAGATGAAAGAGCTCATTAGGTCTGTTTCCATTCTGCAATTGTTACAAGTGTGGTATCATGCTGGCAGAGCCTTTTCAAAGGCAAAAAAAAACCCAAAACAGGCAAAACATAGAAAAAGCTGTAGAAGACCCTAGTTAAGCCAGCAGAACTTCTCTTCCTGTGAGCTCTGTCACTGTGAAGAAAGTGCAACTTCTGCACCTCCTTTTCAACAGCTACAGACTCGGTCTTTCACCCAATATGATGTATTTATTTTGGAGTACTTCCATAAAATCCATCTTGCCAAACCCGCAAAGGAACCAGTGAAAGGTGGACAGTGAGTCGACGTGTTCCAGAGCGACTCACCTGGTGCTTAACTGAGCAAACAGCGGCACCGACTGTGCCCAGCTTCCCATGTTGTCTGGATGTCAGTAAAGATAAAAAGCAAACCAGACAGGGAGAAATTACTGTTGCTCACCCTAGAGATATCAGAGTTGTTTGCTTTTTAATCTGTGAACTGATAGATTTATTTCTTGTGACAATGCCGTTCACCTTTTAGGGACCTGGCTTGGATGCTGAGAAAGGTGCTGGCTGGGAATTTAGAAACCAAAGAAGATCTTTAAATGTAGGGAACATTATCATCAAGCCACATTTTTAGTGGGCTGTTGCTATTTGCAGAACCTTCTAATGTATTTCCACTATTTAGTAATTACCAGAGGATTTTTAAGTAGACAGAAAGTACCAAGGACGTTATCTTGAATTCAGACTGATGTTGTGCTGCCTTTGATAATAGAGCCGTGATTGTATGCATCAGCAGCACTAGCATTTGGAATTCCTAAAGCTGTTCCAGACTGTTTAATCACACACTGGGCATCTGCAGACAATTTACCCTTGAGAAATAATGGTTGGTAAGCAGAGGGTTTTCTGAGAAGGAACTAAAATGTAACATTCTGTATTTGTAAGTGAAATAAAGAGTGAAGTCAATTGCTAAAAGGGACCAAACCAAAAAGGATTGGGAGTTTAGCCAGAGCGATTACATGTGGGACATGACGGCTAATTTGTGATTGTCTACAGAGCAGAGGACTTGGTGGTTTATGACAAGACCTGCGGGTGCTGCCTCTGGATGCCAGCATCTCTGTTTCTATCTCTGGACCAAGTGCACAGACAAAGGTGTTGCATAAACTGCTAGGAGCGGGGACGGTAGATGATTTCAGGTTCAGATAGGGTAATAGAGGAAAAGTTGTAACTAGAGCAGTGGGTAAAGCAGAGGTTGCAACACTGAGAGATGTTCATCCCTGTCCCGGGGAACCAGCGCACAGTGTTTTCTCTCTCCATTTACAAACAGAGCTTCAAAAAGCTGACAAACAAATACTGGGCTCCTTTCCTCAAGGAGGTAAGAGTCCCTTTAGATGCTGCCATCTGTTGCCAGCACTCATCCTGCCTTGTAGCTGAACCTGAAGAGAAAAGCACTACTGAAAACAAGAAACTTCTGATAAGCTAATGGTAACCATAGTATTGTCTTATATCTCAGAAACATGTCACTGTGTCCTTTTCTTCTCTTGCTGATTTGCTTCAAAACAGAACAAGCCTTGGCACTGGCCAGGTGTCATGTGTTATTAACATTGTTCTCACACGAAATCCAAACCACACCACTGCACCAGCTACAGGAAGAAAACTAACTCTGTCCCATCCAAAACAGGACACCAGGTCCAGGGACAACCTCTTTTCACTCCTGCTTTGTGATAGGATGAGGGGCAATGGATTCAAGCTCAGGTACAGGAGGTTCCACCTCAACATGAGGAGGAACTTCTTTACTGTAAGGGTGACAGAGCCTGGAACAGACTCCCCAGAGAGGTTGTGGCATCTCCTTCTCTGGAGACTCTCAAGCCCTGTCTGGATGCATTTCTGAGTGATCTGCTCTATTTCTGCCCTGCTCTGGCAGGGGGGTTGGACTCTGATCTTCAGAGGTCCCTTCCAACCCCCCCATTCTGTGATTCTGTGTGACTTTTCTAACACAGGAGATATTCTGCACAGACTCCCAATCATGGGCTTTTGACAGCGAGTGGCAGCTTAGGGGGCGTTTTTGGTTTACTATAGGGGACTGTGCAATTATCAGCTGTGTGAGTTTATATAAACCCTGCCATGGTACCACTTGGCTTAAATACAACTGCAAACCACCTGCTGTTCTGCAGCTTCAAGTGTGAAGATCACTCTGGCTTTTGTCATCCAGTGTTCAAAGCAAGAGGAGGGTGTCACTGTGGCTTCTGAACGACTCGCAGCCAGACGTGGTGACAGTAGCACCCTCTGAGTCATTCCTCTATTTGAAAGAAGCCATGTTGTGGCTTATTTTGGAAAGATGAGTTGTTTGTCTTCAGAGGGTGTGATTCAGGCCTGTCAGAAAGGTTTTTCTCCATCTGTAATAATATATTTAATATCGAGCCTCTGGTTATCATCTCTATTTTCTTAGAGCATAATTTTTAGAGGCTGCAGTCCATCAACTGGATATCTGCTAGCAAGCGACATAAATTTTGCCTGAAATTGAGTAAGCTGAGTATGGGATCTTTACTTACTGGCTCCTGGTTGAAATAAAGGCTATCACTATTGCTAGCTGATAAAAACCAGCTGCGGTTTCATTTGGAGCTCCTCCATGTTACTAGCTCTCATGCAATAGAATCTCAAGCTGAAGTGTTAGAGCTCCCTTTTCTGCATGGTCACAGGTGGGCTGATCCTCACGTTTTAGAGCTGGCTACCCCCTGGGCAACAGAGCTGTAGTATAAAGATCAAAGGTCTGTAGATGATGACAGGCACAGGCAGCTTATCTCTCAAACTGTGCATGTCAAAACAGTTGTTATTTGGAGAGAAAAGTCATGTTTTGCTTTTATCTATTAGTCTTCCAAGAAAGCTATCTGATAACAGAGCTAAATTCAGAAGAGTCCACAGCTGTGCTGTTCTTAACATTCCCTTTTTACAGATCACCAAGAGAAAATAAGGAAGGAAAAAAAAAGGCAGAAGAGATTTCACAAGCAAACACTCTTCCCAGAGCCTGTGAATTAATCAGTAAAAGGATGATTTTGCTCCAAGCATTGATAAGTTGTCATTATAATTCTAAGAGCATTTCAACAGCCTTCCACCGGTTCTATCTCCGAGAGTCTTGTGACTCGTTCATTGGAAAAACTGTACCACGTATGTAGTTGTTCTGCTTTTACAAGATAGCGAGGCATCAAAAGATGCCAGGCATGGTGCCAGATAACAAAGCCATTAGAGCAAGACGACCACAGCACTTCTGCTTGTTCCAAAAGAGCCAATGGTCACAGCCGTGAGCAGATCTGTCTCCTGTGAGGGGTATCTCGGCCGAAAGTGTCATCTGGAATGCTGCTGAGATGTGTGACCCTGGAGTTAGAGGGAGGCATTAGCTAGCTCCCATGGTGAGAAAAGGGCATTCAAGATTTTGGGGGCAGGCTCAAGGGATTTAATATGGGTGAAAAATTAGCTATTCATGTTATTAATGATATGACTACAAACAGAAGGTTATAAGAAGGTATATTCTGCTACTTTAGTGTTACAGCAGAACTTGCTTATTCACATTTTCCTCGTTTAAAAAGTAAATGCAGATACCTCAGCCAGCTGCTAGCGGAGCATTAACTGCTGGCTTCTGCGGTCAGCTCTCTTTAAGCTGAGAATGCTTCTTTCTTCCTTATTCTCTTCCCCTCCAATTCCAAGTAAATATTTGGTGAGTGACTATGCCATAAGCTGGTATTGGAAATAATGACATCTATTACCTCAGAGGGTCATGTTGTTCATCTGGTTTTTTTCCTTTTTTGGAATCTGTAAAGTGTATTCAAAGTCCGGCTTATTTTGGAGCACTTTAAAGACCGGGTAAAACTCAATCTTTTTGCCATGGGAGAAGGAGAACTGGAGATGCTAATGCCAGCTGGATTGCATGGGTGACGGGAGGGGAAGAGATAACACCAGTAGTCACCCTCCTTGAGACGGCAGCGGTGAAAAACCTCAAAGCAATCCCTCACTGAGACAATAACTCACAGGAAAGGAATGGGTCTCCCTTTCCACAGCAAGAAACCGTAACAGATCTTAAGGATCTCCTTCCTTTTACTTTCTTCCCCCTTTGCGTTACTTTGCTTCAGTCTTGCTCTGTGTTACACGGCTGCCCAGAAGTACAGTACATCTATAGAAAATGAATTTATTAAGTCAGTGGTTTCATCTTATCTCTGTAAAATGTGTGTGCAGCTGTACCTGTACACAGGGATATATTCATAAAGTACAAGAACAGAGTTACACTGGAGAGAAAAATTGATTTCAAGTTCAGTAGCTGGTGCTGGCACCTGGCCTGCTGCCTGAGAGGGTTTGTTGCTGTGCGTGCAGGGCGTTAGTGTAGGTGAAATTACTGACACAGAGTTGGGCTGCTCAGATTAGCTCAGTGTGAAAATTTCAAATTGGTATAACTGAGAAACATAATGCAGCAGATGATGGCTTTTGCATTTATTTTAAAGCTTTAATTTTAGGTTTATGATCTCTTCACAGAGTTGAGTGATTTTTTTTTTAGATCAATTTTCTGGGCTTGCAGTTTTAAACTCTGCTTTAAATTCCGTTTCTGAGTGAGATGAATTGCACGGTCCCTGCTTAGCCCAAATAGATCAAGCCTCTTGGGCCACTTAATGAGTGGGTAGATGTTGCCTTGAGTGCAGCTGATGGGATCCAGCATCCCTGCTGCAGGCTTCATCACTTCCATTTAAAGAGGGACAGGCCATGGCCACGGCCGTTCCTTAACTTCCGCGAGATGTGGTGGGTAAGACCGGTAAGCCTCACGCACCTTTCTGGCTGGCAGGGAGGAAGAACAGCCTTGCCCAGAGCTGCCAGCCACCCTTGGGAAGTGTGGAGCAAGGGGCCCTGCCCGCATCCTGGGAAGCCTTGCAGTCCTGGGAGCTCTCCTCCCAGCCTCAGCGCCCATCAGGTTCATCTCATTCCTGCCTCAGCCGGCCGAGGGTGTGCTGTCCCCCCATCCTGGTGGTGTGAGGGGCTACAGAGCCCTTGCCCCATGCTGGTTCCTTTACCACGGCGTTCCCTGAAGGAATTAAACTGTTATATGCTGCAGCTGCTCATTTGCAGAGCATGTGTTTGTTTGCCTGTCTCTCGTAGCCCGTCAAGACTACGCAGGCAGACAATACAGATCAAAGAAATGGGAATTACAGCTTGTGATGATCACCCACCACCAACTCTGACACTGATGGCAGCAGGATGCAAGCTAAAAGAGAATGCTATAAACCTTTCCAGCCTCTGCCTCTCTAGAAAGTAATGTTCACTACACTCCAAAGCGTGATGCTTGCCTTTCTTTAGGAGCAAATATCCTCCAGAGGGAATTGCAAGGATGTTAGTGGAAAGTGGACGACCCCAAGGATTGCAGTAGGTCTGTTGTTTTAACACCTGTATCCCAGCTTTGACATTTCAGATAGCTGAAGGCTCAAGTTGACTGACAGATTTCTTGCACATGCTAATACAGGTTTAGATGTTAGATTGGCCACATGCAGAAACTCTTCGGTTTTGTGACAGCTGTGGGGTGGCCTCCTGGGAAGACTGCACTGTCCTTAGGGTGCTTCAGAAGCCCGTAGCCAGCTCACGTTCCTGGGCAGTCCATCTTGCAAGGGTTACTCATGCTGGTTTGGAGGGGTTCAGCTGGAATAGTAACAAGAGCACAGTAACTCCCTAACTTTCAGCTCTATTGAACATTCAAGGCAGGCCCTGCTTGAGCATCCCAACAAATGGACAAGATCACAGCAGTGCTAAGGAGGGACTGGCAATAAAGAGGGAAAACAGTAAAGATTTGTTGTTCTTTGGAGGATAAATGCACCTGACCAGCATCTTTATAATAAAAATACCATACTAAAACCTGAGTTTGTGTGCGTGCATGTGTTTCAAAATACAGCTGCTTTAAAAGTAGGAGAATGTGACCACTGCACGAACTTTAACTAATAGCCAGAGCCAGGGCAGCCAGGTGTGTGACCACCACTATCATAAAGTGACTCTTCCCTGAAACACCAAGGCAAAAAAAGCAAACACCCCAAGCTTGTTTTCATGCAGCTGCAGTGTATATGGAAAAAAACGATGAACCAGCAGCTGTGTGTTTCGGTGTTGAGCGAATCCTATGAGCGTTTTGTCTTATGTAATTTGTCTTTCCCTGGAAGCAGAGGATAGATACCACTGATAAAGCAATGAATTTTAAGCGAGGTGGAGATACGGTGCAGCAAGAGGTGTGTGTTCCCAAGGCACGTCAGGATCCAATTGTTTAAATTGAGGTGTGGGAGGACCAAGAAGTCGACCGTGCTCAGGAGCTTGTGGCTCTTCTCTTGCACTGGGAGATGCAGATGCTGGGCTCAGAGCGTAACTGTGCAATCAGAGAGAGGATTAGGGAACAGCTCTGTGAGGAGCTGCTGCTGGGGAGATGGGGAGCTTAACTGCATTGCTCATGTACGTAAAGGAAGAAGTGATTTCTAATTGTGAAATTCCCATGAAAATCATGTTCTTGTATTGCTGAGCAGCAACTCATAACATCGTGTGTGCACAGGGAAGCTAACGTACAAAGGAAGGATGCATATTCACTACCACAGCTTGACTGGGTTTATAATATTACTTAAATGCCAGTACTTGCTGTGCTTTCTAAATGTTGATCCAATTTAGGAGAGCTTTAGAGAAAGTGCGTGGGCGGATGATCAGCATGATTTTTTTTGTTGTTTTATATGAAATGATGCTGCCATTTACCAAATAAAAAGGAATGATCCTGCATATTTCTGCTTTGTTGTTTTTTTAAACAAAAGAAAGAACGCAAGACAGACAAAGTAAGCTGAGGCAGCCAAGGGTATAGGTTCTCTAAAATGCTCCTACTTACTGTGATTTTTTTACCCCCCCCCCACACGCGTGCAAACAGGAAATTATTAAAAATCTACGTTTCTTCATTGACTTGCGTATAGAAAAAACTAAAGGGTCAGCTTTGGTTTTAGTACGTGAGATTCTGTACCACAAAACATTGTAGATACCAGGATGCTCCAAGTGGCTGAGAGTAGCTGATGCTGCAGGCTTTCATGCAGTCTTATACTTAACTATATACTTCAGGGTTAGCCTGAGGGTTACCCAGCCTCTTAATTAGTGAGTCCGTAAGCATCTGATGGTCACAGAAACTGTTAACCTTCTTTTCCATTTCCCCTGATAGTAGACTCTTATTACTTACAGTGCTCTCCAAGCTTCAAGCAAAGATACCTACCTGCCCCTGAGGAATTCCTGATTTAAGGACAAAAAGTTGGAGTTGGAAGTACTGCTGCCAGGGAGGCGATGGTCAGAGCCACATCCATCACAGATGTGGTTGCTCTTCACCAGTGAAATACAGACTCTCTCATAGCACCAACAGCTCTGCTATTTCTAATCACTAATACAGTTTTGCAGCTAAGGAAGCAAATTGCACAGGCAGGACCAGGAGGGGAAGCTCATCCAGCCCTGTACCCACTGTATTTTAGGTAGGAACCACCTCTGCATCCTGCAAGAGCTCCAACAGACCAATGCAGATAAAGGAGAAAAATGGACCTTGAGAAACCAGACTGTCAGAGGAAAAATAGCCCAGCCTTTACTGTGTCCACTGGGCTGTCATGCTTACCTTACAGGAAAGTGGTGACAAACCCTTTTGACGTTGGCTGCCAATTTAATTTTAAATACCTTGTGACTTAGTATCAGCTCGAATCTCGGCCCTGGGCACCAGTGCCAAATCTGGCAGTGGGTCACCAGCACCACGATAGTGTAGCTTCTGAACTGACACTTCTGGTCTGTTCCCTGCAGTGAAACATTCCAAGAAGAAACTGAGAGGTCAGCTTTGATGTAACCTCCTCAAAAAGGAGGGCTCTGAATTAAATTGAAGGTACACTTATTTAATTACATTTTCATTCCCTTTTTTAAGTAATTGGTACTTTGGGTACAGCAGCCACAAAAACTCTATGGGTCCTTAGGACTTAAGAAATCTGAACCAGCAAGTGCTGTATGATGGAATTGGATAAAAGAGCACTCTGCAGTGTTGTATTCTCTTCCAATATAGACAACAGTATGGAATAGGAGATAAAAGTAGATGTAAAGAACTAGTGATAACTAGTGTCATCACTATGAATACTGCTAAGCATGGGTTGAAAATAGAGATGAATAAATGATCAGCATGTGAAGTAAAATGTGATTTTTCAATTGCCTGTAATTGACAGTAGCTCACATTACCCATTGTTGCATTTGGAACCACTTTTTTTCAGGGGGGAGTGAGTGAGGATGCTCTTCTGGGGAGCTACCCACAAGCCCAGCTGTGAAGTCTACACTGAACAGGGTCTGTATCTGTTTGCAAAATAACAACAGAGGAGAAATGGGGTTTCAGCATCCCCTGCTTTGTTTCCATGTCTCCAGAAGTATCTTTGCTCCAACAGTAGTGAATTCATGAGAATTTTGAGTGTTTATTATCAAGCATCCTCTTTTAGGCTATGACAAGGAGAATAAGAAATGGTTTTGTGGAATGGAGGAGGATTTCTGTCATAAAAAAGCATGCTCAATTCCAGTGATGTATTGCCTGGTAGATCTGCAAGCAGAGCTTTCCAGAGACTGAAAATCTGGTTTTGATCTACCCAGCAAGGCTGGATGCCTGTTTACATTGCTTGATCTCTCAAATATGTCTAATCAAGCACTAGATTTAAATGTTCACTTACCTTATACAAAGCTATATGGTCTTACTAGTGTGTGACAAAGAGAGGAATCTTTGTCAGTAACTTGACCTGATGTCCAGTCCTAGTTTACAACAGCCTGCCCCAATCCTTCCACCTCTGTTTATTCCCACTCAGAAAGATAGAAAGCAAACCCTTCTGATGGAGAGAGACAAATCAGAGGAGCCTTTCCGTAAAGGACTCTGAACCAGGCAGGTCCTCACTGCAGGCACCAGAGGATTACATTTCTAGCACAGCTGACCTCTGCAGGGATTGCTTTTAACTTCCTGACTCTCTCTCCTTGAGTTTCTTCCCGTTAGTCATGACTTGGGATCCAACATGCTAGTAAAGCAGAATAGCATCTTTATTACTACTCCAGGCATGTTTGTGCAGCCAAACCTTTTTCTTCCCATTGCTGTGTATTTTAACTCCCAGAGATTGCTAAGGAAACTGCTTCTCTTTACCTGAAACAAACAGCGCTTTGATTGTTCACACAAACAACAAGACCAGGTTCCATACATTGATTTTTTTTTTAAGGACTCTGTCTGCAATTTGAATTTCTTCAGCCAAGAAGCATGCTATTCATTTTTTGAAACCCAAATAAATTCCATTTTTAAAGGAGTTCTCATTTCACTTCATAGAAAAAAAATGAAAAAAAAAAATCTTTTATTAATAGGTGCTAGATGTCCAGACTTTAAATTAACATTAATTTTTACAGGTTATTGCACTGGGTAGATTGAAACACTCATTATGGCAATGGACTGTTTCTAATAGTGTGTGTATATATATAAAATACAGAAGCATATAACAAAACCTGTCTGGACCACAGCTAGCTTCAGGACACTGGAAATTCATGCTGAAATACCTTCGGATCTGAAGGTATCAGAAGCTTTTTTCTTTTTAGTGTAGACCTGGCCTCATTCCATTGTTTTGATTAATACAGAATCAGAAAGAACAGGCTTTCTGTCAGCCTGAGGTTCCTAGGGATTAGGCTAAACCTGCCAGTTGACTTTATAAGAACGTGATTTCTCATATCATGAAACTATTATGCACATCTTACAAAATGTTTTCCAATAACAGTGCAAATACCACTGGAGCAACCGTGATTTTCAACTTCATGCTCGAAATGTACATTGTTTGGGCAGTCATTGTATACAGATAAGATCTGAATAAAGTTAAAACTGTGATTCAGAGTTATTGCTCCTAGAACATCTTCATCTGGGAGGCCTGGGCAAACGGTACTCGGACGATGATAACCCTCACAACAGCTTGTCAACCCTAACGTAGCAGTGAACTTTACCATTACCAGGTATATTTATTCTGGTTTCTTCTTAGAGAAGGATAAAGGTGATGACATGGGGCTTAACTCCTGATGACAGAAAGGGTCAAGAGAACCCTTAAACACAAAGCTCAAGATACGGGACAATTCCTGCCGGCTGCTGCTCTGGTCTGTGTGCTTTATGTTGAACTCGGTCCTGCAATAGTATCCCTCCTGAGCTGCAGCATGTTCATCAACACCAGCCATGGCTCATACCTGTGCTCAGCTGTCTTAAAGAAGTGAGATGATCTTTACCTGTCAGGTAACGGCTGCTGACTGCTCATGAGGCAGTGGCAACATTTCTGATATGCTAGGCCAAACTCTCAGAAGCATCAAGAGCCTTTGCTCCAAGTTTGAGCTTAACTAACCACCTGGTTTTTGTTGTTCCTGGGGTTCAGCTACCACACGACAGGTATCACTAGAATACCTCTGAGTTTGTGCTTGCTAATGTTTTTAGTTGCTGCACTTAAATGCAATTTGCTTTTCTTAGGGCTACGAATCCCTTCATTTGTTCCTTGCTCATTTTCTGTTTGCAGTCAAAGACGATCTTCAGTGCTTTGAAGTTCATAGTGCAAGTGCAGAAGGAAAAGACTTGGTGAACACGACCTTCTGAAGTGTGAAGCTGGTCCCTATAGTGCATCAATTCGGTATTGATTCAGGATGTGTGTGGATACATTCCCTAATGATACAAAGGCACAAGCTGAGATGGGAGCAGATTGTTAACGTGCCAGTCCCTGACGGAAGTAAGGTAGTGAGTGATAAGGAGGAAGCAGAGAAGACAAATAGCAGAGACTCAGTGAGGGTGGAAAAACTGAGCAGTCAAGTTTCTGGTTGCTATGCCTGTGCTTTGTTCATTTAAGAAAAGGCTTTGACAAGAATTTGGTCTCTGCTCAGAACAATGTTATGATATTTTGTCTGTGTGACTTGCTGCCCGTATATAGTTTCTCTATCTACTGATCTTCTTGCTGTGATGATATGAGGGTTTAATCTTCTCCCTGAAAAAAAAAATAAATAAATATTTTGAGGTGTTCTTTCAACATCCTTCTTGGTGTTTTGGTGGCTCTTAGACAAGTCTGATATCCTTCCATTTATGTTCCTTGTAGTAGGAATGCCGGGCACTACTTGTGTTTTGGTGACATCTTCTGGATAAGGTTGCCATTGGAAGAAATAAAATTAACACACTTCATCTTCTAGCCTTCTTCGTGATTGTTTCTGATCCGTTCTGGAAAAAAAAATACATAGGTACCCGGTTCCAGTGAAAAGTATCCTAGCTGAAATTTAGCAATGGCTTTGAGACCCCAAAGTGAAAGATGAAAACGGCAGTGATTAAAAATGCAAACAGAAACTGCTTTCATGGTATTTCATACAGAGATGCAATGAGGTTTTTGTCTTGCACTTGGCTAAAAGATCACTTTTACATACCCATTTCTGCTCTTAGGACAGGTCTGTACTGTGTTTCCTGTTGGCTACAATAATCAGAGAAACAGAAAAGTTTTTCTTGGCGAGAGTAAAGACATTCATTGGACATTTTCCCACCTCCAACAGCAGATGCCTAGAAGAGATGATAAGGTCAAGATAAGCCAGGAGCAATAATTCCCAGAGCATATTTTTAGCCACAGGCAGAAATACCACGGGGGAATTTCAAGCCAGAGGTGGTGACTTGTGTATAGTAGGTTGTGATGGATATTTCTTCCATCAGATTTTCCAGGTTCTTTTGAGCCCTAAGAAGCTTTTTAGAATCCATAATGTCATTCAACAAGGAGTTTATCATCTCTCCATGCTGTGTGGGGATCAACTTCACATTGTTTTGGTTGTGAACTTGGCACTCACTAGTGGCACTTGATGACCCATTTCCTTGTGTTGGAAAAGATGGGAAATAGCCCTGTCTGTTTCTTCTAAGACACTTGAATTTTACAAACAAAGCCGGTTTGTAGGGTTTGGGGGTATTTTTTTTGCTAGACTGAAGAAGTCACCTAAGAAACTTACCCATTTTTCTTTCACCATCTTTGAGACAGGGGAATTTCCTACAGCTCTCAGGGTATGGATGTAGTCAGGGTCCCAGCCATGTATTTAGGTTTGTATCTTGTTCCAAATTACTCCTTCTTCTTCTCCTTCTCCTTCTCCTTCTCCTCCTTCTCCTTCCTTCTCCTTTCTTCTTTTCGTCACTACCACTAAGTTGACATTTTAGTGCAGAGCTGCACTTCACCTTCTGGTTCATAATACAATTGTTCAGTGTCACAAAGTCCTCTATAGCTCTTCCCTTGCCCAACCTCCTTTAATACCTTGATTAAATTAGTAATGGAAGAAAGCCTTTAACACCCCCCCCCCGCCCCGTCATGTGTGGCTACGTTGAATAGCATCAGCCTGAGCATAGTTCATGTGAGCTCTCACTTTACTCTGTAAGTTATCTGTTCAGTTCTCCCCTCGGCTTCCAAACCTCTAACAAGCTGTTGATCCATGTGAAGCCATTTCCATTCACTCCCAGAGAACCAGTCTCTTAAGAAGCTCTCGAGACTTTAAGAAAACCTGTTTGAAAGCCATGGAGCTGGCACAAGAACATGGACAAGGAGGTCTGGGCTGTTACTCTCTGGAAGGAGAAGACAGACGAGCGTAGCTTCCCTTTAAAAAAATCTAGGTTGAGTCTTCACCAAACTGCCACAGTGAGCGCTGTGTTCAGCAGTGCTCTTCTTTACAGCACTGGACACTTTTCCTGTCAGCTGGGAATCCCCAGTCTGCAGTGGCCTGACCTCCCTGGCACCTCTTAGGAATATTGTCATCACGTTTCCACCTTCCCCTTCCCTCTGACACCAGGTGAGGGGGTGCACACACTGGCAGCAGTTCAGCTATTTTATCTCGGGGTTTCTTGAGCACTCCAGAGCAATTGCAATTAGGTCCTGTCCATTCACCACCACTCATTCTGTCCCTGTACCGCTTGGTCACCTCTTCTTCACTCTGTCTAATATTCCATAGCTTCCATCAGTTTTATGTGTGAGGAGAGATCCTCTATACTTTCTACCAAAAATAGGAGGTGTGGACAAGAGGGGGCAAGTCTAGCACTGGAACTCCAAGTAATTGCTGACATGAAGAGATTCACTTAGGTATTTGACCATGGTTTATTTTCTTCAGGAAGTTCAATCACATGTGGATCAGTTCTTCCCCAAGCAGCACATTTTGCAAGGGGAGCCTTCTTGGGCAGTAGCACCTCCAAAATACTTAATTGCTGGCAACCTAGCACTTGGAGAGGAAGCACCCAAGCTGTTGTTGATCAGCATTCAGCAAGGTTAAAATAGCACTCAGTAAAGAAAAACGTCTCTGTTGTCCCCATGAGTAAGTTGCAAGTAAGCTTGGATGTGAATCCACAGTACCTTAAACTGCTCTGTACAACATGCGGCAGCCTCGTGGAAAAGGCAACTGTTTAGCACTTGCCTATTTTGCACGACAAGGGAGGATGGACACTTGTCATAAAATATGGAGAGCAGGGCAAATCCGCAGTGCCGTCACCTAGGAGAAATGTGTTCACACGCACGCTTCTGATCATCAGTGGGAGGGAAACGTAGCCGTCTGCTGACACAAGAAAGGCAATTGATTGTGATTTCAGAGAAGGACTTGCTGCAACCAAGTTTCCAGCACTGCCTGTCAGAAAAGCTTCGGGTGGGCAGTGGTTTAATAGGGCTGTAAAGGCAGGAGGTTTATGGCATTGTGAAGATTTATCACTGTGATTGTTTGCTGTTAGAGCAGACCGTGTCTGCAGGTAAGGCTGGGGGGACACAGCGCCAGCCATTAGGTCTTTATATTTTACTTGCCCCAGTCATGACTCATTTACAATGTGAACAGGATCGTTCCAGCCCAGATCGTGCTGAACTGTCTCAGTAAAGTCAAAAACTGTGTTTCCTTCCCACCCGTGCCGCTGTGAACAACACTGGATGGGACTGGACAAAGGTGGACAAGAAAGCAGAAGATATTGAAGGTGCAGGAACCTCTACATGTTTCGTACCACCTGGAGTGCTGCTGAACAGCTGTCTGCCAATGTCTGGAGGTGTGGCACAAATTTATCAGCCGTCTGCAGCACTGAAGAGAAAAACTACTGCACTCCTTCGAGCAGTGGATGTTAAGGGTATTGTACGAACGCTACAGCTCGCTGGACACGAGGTCCAACTGTCTCGTCCCTGCCATAATGAAATCTGGCAGCTTCTGCCACTGTCAGGGAGACAAAGTGTGGTACCTAGAAGGTTGCTCTGTTAAAAGTCCTGTAACTTGATAAGCTTCTGAACAAAGAATTTAATGATTTTTCTTTCAGGAAGATGGATGGCTGCTCTCCAGGTGGCTCAGCACCGCTTCCTTCCACGGGCTGTATGCGCCTGCTGGAGCTCTCACTTTTCTGAAGCCTGATAATGACATTTCAAATTTAATCATCGTTTAAAATCCCAGTAGGATCCAATTTCATATCTCATCTAAATCGAGTGAAATAAATAGGCTTACACCACAGGTGAATTTGCCCTGATCTATTTCCTGACTTTCAGATGTCAAAAAAAAAGTCCCAGAAGTTTCGAAGTGGAACTTGGACAAATGCACCATCCTTCTGCAGTGAGGGGTGAACACCCCGTTTGTCAGCGCTAGCCAGCGGCACTGCGTCTCTTCGAACACAGCTGGGATGTCTACGGCAACACTTCCATGGGTCTTGTTCCTTATCTCTTTAGCACTGTCCCCGCTCTGCCCACAGGCTCTGTGGCTGTGCCAGGTTGTGTCCTGGAGGTCAGGTTCTCTGTTGCCTGTTTGCTCCTTCCCTGTCTTCACAAGAAGTGACTGGTGCACGACGTCAAGTAGGCAAAGAACTTGCAGGACACGTTTGCGATGTTTCCTAAGCTTCAGTAGCTTATTGAAATTTGGTAACCCATTACTGAACAATGTACTCGTTGGCATTTTTCAGTCGAGGATTTTTGCATAACTTAATTTTTCTTCTTCTAATTCCATCCTCAGTTTCAAAGTAATTTTTGTGGGCAATGGACACCGTTCTAAATTTCAACGTGGGTCATTCCTTTTCACCGACATCTCTAACGCTTTGTGACAGCAAATTATTTCCATTTGGGCTGTACTCTTCACAACATGCCCTGACACCAAGTCTCTGGTGTCCCCCCAAGCATTGTTTCAGCTCTGCTGTGTTTTTTCTGAGGCTCCTGTAAATAGTTGAAATCTTAAAGGTGTTGCTACAATTGTGACCCACGTCCATTAAATGAGAAATTCGTGGTGTTCTGAAAGATGTACAATTTAAATCAAGTACATCAGACAAGTCCTGCTGTTAGTAGCAATTAATTTCTCATGTTTTGATGTGGCAATTTTATCATTCATAAGCTAAAGTGCTGGTAGGTTTGGAGGCCTCTGGAGCCTGCCTGCTTTGTGTCAAAAACCCCTGTTCTGTAAGAATGGCATTGTTATGTGATTGAAAGAGAAACTCATTAGTTTAGCCAAGATGTTCTGCTGAGATTTGCATTTCAATTGCACTGAGGAGCAGGTTTAAAATGAATGGCTTTTAGCCGGCTTTTCTGACTATGGGTGTGGGGCCCAGAGGAACTAGAATTAGACCCTTAAGATACACCTACGAGTTCCGCTCCTCTCTCCACTGATTTAAAAACGAGGATGCTGCCCAGGTAATGTGGGTGATCTACGGAGGAGTTCCTGGAAGCTATGAGGAGTGATGGAAAGACTGACGTGGGGGCATAATACCCTCCCCTGCTGTAGATGGAGTGGGTGCCATGAACCAGCTCAGTCTGGAGCTGTGATTTCTCAGATGCCTTCCGCAAACATTGTCCCAGGCACAGAAGTAGATCCGACCAGTGACCTGATTGAAGGCCTCACAAAGGGCACAGCTCTTAATCTTAGACTGTCCTCAGAGTAGCTCCATAGCAAGGAGGGAAGGGCTTGGATCACCCTTTTTGCTCTGTTTCCTCCCCACCCTTGTAACAGCTTAGAAGAACATGCCAGGACACTTGTCCAGGACTTGGAAAACTTGGTTTCTGGCTTCTCTGGAGTCAGAGTGGGTTTGACTCCACCATTAATCTGGTTCCCCATGTGAGTTTGCAAACCAGTGGTTAGATGAGCTCAGGAGGAGCTGTGAGTACGGTCCAGGAGACAAGGTTTGCCATGTCTGGAAGGGGAGCCAGCATCAGCGTGGCTGTTTCTCCACACTCAGCTGCTGCAGGTGGGCAACCACAGGCCCTGTCCCTGCCTCCAGCATTCAAGAGGTAGCGGAAGACAGAAAGGCCCATCATGGATGCGAAGAGCAAATAGATTATATTTTGTCAGAAACTTTCAGGGTGAAGGCTTAGATACTTAGTCTGAAGTTGTTTGTACTCCTGTTTAATGGACCTTTTTTTTCCTTTTAAGATCTTCTGCCCTGGCAAGAAAAAAAGTATTATTGTGAAATATAATATAAATGTCAATGCTATTATAATAACTTCTACAGTGTGTGAGAATTCCTCTTTGTAGTGACAACCATCCTTAATGTGTGAAATATTTTATGAATACCTTGAATGAAATGGGCTGAGTGTCTGTCGGGATATAGACACCTCCAATGCTCTGCACTGAAATAACATGTCAGGGGAAAGGAAAAGATTAAAGCCTCATGCTCGTTTCAGAAGAGAAATTTGGGTCATCCTGTACAAATATTGAATTTCTTTCTTTTTTGTGTGTGTGTGTGTGTGTGTGTGTGTGTTTTTTTTCCCGAGAGAGCCCAGCACTGTGCTCACCCCTGTGAGAGGAAAACCTTTCTGCCCTTCACTATCCTTCCTTATCACCCCACCTTGTCAGTGGGGCCGAAACTTCAGTGAGAGAGAAGCGCTGCTCACAATACAGACATGTATGTGCTATACATACTCCAAGCAAGCTGCTTTCGTCCCCTTCTCCCCACTCCCTCCTGAAAAAAAACAGCCAGTGTGTTCCCAGAGCAGGGCATGCTGTGTCCCAGAGAGCAGCAGTGGTGTGGTCAGGAGTGACAGGGACATGGGCTCTGCCCTTTAGCCCAGGGGTGGGCAGGATGGCCAGGACAGGTCAGTGGGGAGCAGGGCAGCATGAGGAGAAGCCGTGCAAGCTTTAGGTGGCGTGTCCAGCTCCTGCCCTTTCCAACATGCCCCAAGGCCTGTGTGGCTTTCTTTTCAAATTTTTATCTTCAGAAGTTTGATGGACGAGAGATCAAACTTGTCCCAGGCACAAGCAGTGACCCCATTCATTTGCTTCCCTGCACAACTTGCTTTGGAAGAGCAGATTTATAAATAGCCCAGTGCATTAACTGTGGTGGCTTTTTCCAGTACTGTTAAATAACAGGGTGTGCCTCCAAAAGGTGTTGTGGACAGAGGGCTGGGATGGCTGGTGGTTGGTGCCAAACATCTCTAGAAGCTACTGCACTTCTTTATGGAGAACTGGGACGTGGCCATTCTCCTCTACGCAATAACCTGGGTTTTGGTAAAATCTATAAACCTCTCGTGTCTCCTGTCTCCAGCCGAGAGAAATCCCCCCAGGAGCGGGCAGTTTTCCTCAGGTGCTGATGTGGTGCCGCTGCAAAGAAGCTTTATTTGTGGCCCTCCCCTGTCTGCCGGCTGGTGCCAGACTCCAGCAGGAGCCTGGGAGCGGCACAGGGCACATCAGCCTGGCCAGCTGCACCAGCGTTTGCTGGCAGGATAAACAAGTTTGCAGCTGTTGTTATAGAGATAAATTAGAACCGAAGGCTGGTTTGAAAAGCTTTTTTTCCCTTGTCTTTGGAAAAGAAACAGAACAGCTAATGGAGGAACTGAATTCCTTACCACATTAATAATGTGCTAATGTGCCCATTGCTAGGGTAAATGTTGTTGGTGATTAAATTGTGACTGGCGATAAATCACTAATAAAGATAAATGTTCATCCAAGACAAATGGAGATCCAAACCTTCTTTTTCTTACTGTGGAGTCCAGGCATCTGAACAGTTTTGCTGAGCACTCAGGGAAAAATGCAGAGCAGAAATGAAGCTTGAAGGCAGAGGAAAGAATCTTTTTCATTACTATTACTATCCCCAAAGAGGCCCGTACAGCCATGTCCGTGCTGCCTACTAAAAGCAGACCAGAAATCCATCTCTGCTCCCAGGGCTGTGCCACTACCTGCCCTCAGAATAACTGCCGAGAGCCACGGCAGGGATCTGGAGCTGGGGAACATAGTGCAAGAATATTGAATTTGCTTTAAGGAAAGCAAAGGCACCTGAAGACCCTCCCCACAGGTTAAGGAGAGCAGCCCCAGGCTGCAGTGGGCTTGGAGCTGGCAGGGGGGCTTGGATCTCCTCGTGTCCCCCCCAGCCTCCCAAAGAGTTCTCTATCACAGGAACCAGTGCAATGAGGAATGCACTGCTCTGGGTGGGTCATCTTGTATCTGGGCTAGATTGCAACCATCCTGAGTGTTCCTCCATCGTTTTCCTGCATGAGCCTTGCCCAGATGAGGATGGGAAATGGTGAGAGGGTGAGAGCTTGAACAGGCAGCACATCTGTGCACCAAGAGCGAGAGAGAGATGGAAAACTGGGGGTTGAGGGAGCTGGTTCTGCGTAAACAGCTGTGCATTTTTGTGGTTTCTTTTGTTTCCAATCTAGGTTTTGTTTGTTTTGCTTTAAAAAAAAACCTGCTTGAAATAGGAATCCAAAGGAGGGTACCAACAGCTCCTTGTTTCATTCTCCCCTTCATAATCATCTTGGTAGTTACAGATGCTTACATACTAACAAATTAACATGAGTCTTAAAGACTTCATGGTAATTTCTGTTTTTCTTTCTCAGTAACTTGCTGTTTCACTTGCAGAGTAAGTTTTCTTCTTCCTGGTGAGTTTAGTCCACATACCTTTACCATTTTACCATTACGTGAATGTAGCCCACGTTGCTTTCAGCCAGAGATAACCTGGAAGTTTCTAAAACAAACGGTGACGGTGTCACCTTTTGCCTCTGCATACTGCAGCTGGGAAGGGTTGTGCTGTGAATCTTCCTTAGAAGGTCAGACCCATTATTGATCAGCTGGTATAATGTTAGGAGAGTGGAAGAGTGATTGATGGTGCAAGAAGAAGGTTCATGAGAGCAGGATGCACAGGGATTTAAGTCAGGATTGACCTCAACCCTTACTGTTGGTTTGTCTGTGCCAGGTATGGGCAGCAAGAGCCCCCCAGAGCCCTTCCGCTCTTTGGCTCAGGCCAAACCGAGGGAAGCATCCCTGCACCTCTCCCCCGAGCTCCCGCAGCACAGCAGCGATGACAGAGGGAACGTGCTGCTGTGCACACTGGTGTGTGGGCACGGTGTGGTGTACGGCCGGGCTGACCTGCGCGGGGGAGATGCTGGATGTGCCCTCAGGCTTTGCTGTGCTCCCTCGTCCTGCAAAGGTGCTGAGGGAGAGGAGGGCTCTTAG
>JANHFX010019547.1:0-17418 GCA_027560015.1 Chloroceryle amazona
AGAATGGCATTGGCCCTCTTGGCCACAAGAGCACATTGTTGGCTCATGGTCAGCCTCCCATCAGCTAGGACCCCCAGATCCTTTTCCCCTTCGCTGCCTTCCAACAGATCAGTCCCCAACGTATACTGATATGTGGGGTTGTTCTTTCCCAGATGCAAGACTCTACACTTGCCCTTGTTGAATTTCATCCAGTTTCTTCCTGCTCAACCCTCCAGCCTGTCCAAGTCTCGCTGAATGGCAGCACAGCCCGCTGATGTGTCAGCCACTCCACCCCGCTTGGTGTCATCAGCAAACTGTCTGACAGTGCATTCTGTGCCGTCATCCAGGTCATTGATGAATATGTTGAACAGAACTGGTCTCAGCACTGACCCCTGTGGGACCCCACTCGTTACAGGCCTCCAACTAGACTCCTTCCCCTTGACCACAACTCTGACTTCTTTCCTTCAACCAGTTCCCAATCCACCTCACTACCTGACCATCCAGACCACACTGTCTCAGTTTAGCCAGAAGGATGCTGTGGGAGACCGTGTCAAATGCCTTACTGAAATCAAGATATGCCACATCCACTGCTCTACCATCATCTATCCACCTGGCTGTGTCTTCATAAAAGGCTATCAGGCTGGTCAAACATGACCTCCCCTTGGTTAAACCATGCTGACTGCTCTTAATGACCCCCTTGTCCTTGATATGCCTAAGGATAGCGCCAAAGATAAATTGCTCCATTACCTTTTTGGGGATAGAGGTGAGGCTTACCAGTCTATAGTTGCCCGGGTTCTCCTTCTTACCTCTTTTGAAGACTGATGTTTGCCCCCCTCCAGTCCCCAGGCACCTCTCCTGTCTGCCACGACTTACTGAATATGGTGGAGAGTGGCCTGGCAATTACTTGTGCTAGCCTCCTCAGCACCCATGTGCGGGAGATTCCAGAGTGGACTCCAAGATGGAACAATGTGATCTAAGGTGAAGCCATTTATTCAAGCACACACACTGCTTATATATCTTTTCTATATCAATACATGAGCTACATTACATTTCTATTGGCTACATGCCCTGTCCATACACCTAATTATGACTAATAATTGATTAAAGCTACACAGCCATGTCTCCCTTATAAGGCAGTTGACATTCTTGCGGTTTCTAATCCTTTTGTTGATATTCTTGCAGTTTCTTCTGTTGTTGATATTCTCGCAGTTTCTGTCTTGTTCTAGCAGGCCTCAGTTTACTGCTACTGTGAGCCTGCTCTGCCTTGACATGTCTCCACTCGCCTCTCAGGCCTCATGTTAGGATAGGCCTAGACATGTCAAGGCAATACTGAGTCTGGATGGGCCACATGTCCATTCTTCTCAAGATACATTACAACACCCGTGGGTGCATGCCATCAGGACCCATGGACTTATGGATGTCCAATTACTCAACTGTTCTTTAACCCAGTCCTCATCAATGAGGGAAGGCTCCTTTTGTCATGCTGTCCTCTGGTGCCTCAGATGTTAGGGGCACCTGAGGACAGTCTCTAGGAGTACAGACAAAGAAGTCATTTAGTAACTCTGCCTTCTCTGTGTCCTCTGTCACCAGGGAACTTGCCTGATTCAGCAGAAGGCCTACATTTCCTCTAACCCTAGCTTTTCCTGCAATATATGGCACTACTGCAATATGTGGCACTACTGCAATATATGGCACTACTGCATATAATGATGTCCATGTAATGATTGAGCTCCACTTTAGAAGTAATAAGGCTTTTTGCCTTACTGTTTCATTGGGAAGGTGTTTCAAACCTTCATCATTTCTGGTCTGGCAAAGTTGTTGGAGGCCACCATGTCTCCAGCTCATCGAAGAGGTCACATGGTTTACTCAGCATTAGTTGTTTGTCTCGTTTAGTCAGGACATGGCTGAAATGTTTATGTGCAGTAGGTCCAGTGCTTCTGAAAACATTGGTGCAAAGATGTGTACAAGGAGTAGTCTCTGTTCTAGAAAATGAGAAGTTTATTTAGAGTACAAATAGAATTTGCATCAAGTATCTCGTTTGGCAAGTATAGAATGAAATTAAGAATTTAAATTCCTTTATTGTCTTGCCTAATCTTAGGTTACTCAGGCAACACTATCCCACTAATCAGGTGGGTAGAGACATGAACCTTGCTCCTGCCTCTCCTGATGTCTCTTCTGCCATTTCATAGGGATTACCAGATGCAGCAACATGTCTTCTGTATAGCTAATCAATTATTATTCTTGTTGGGAAAATGTACAGAAAGGAAATGAGTCCTTGAAAGTTCTGTATTTTTGTGTGCAACCTTTTACTATTAGCAATGTCAGAACACAATAAGGACTTCTGTGACTGAGATAAGAAAGCCAGCATGGCCTTGGGTACCTTATCAGGGATCACTTTTAACACCCGGACAAGATGCTTTTCAGGATGCTATTCTCTAGCCCCATAAGTCTTTCTAATTTGAAGTTATTTGATGTGAATAGTGTGCAAGTAATGTTAATTATGCAGTAGGTTTTGAAGAATATGTTTTGGTTGTACAGTGGAAATGTCAGTCCCATTAACAATCATTATTACCTGTCAGAAAGTAGAAGCTTTGAATGAATGCTGATTTTTATTTTTTTTTTCTCATATCTATGCAGATGCATGCCGATGTTTCATACACATTTTGTTTATTTGTATTCTTATCACTAAAACAATCTTTTTTTTTTCCAAATTTTCTCTTCTTGGACCGAGTCCAGAAAAGAGAATGAGGCTTTAACTTCAGGCATTCTATAAGTCAGCTTGTATTGAATGTGTTTTTGAAACAAAGGTTTCGGTTTTCAGAAAATGGTTCACCTGCTGAAGTGTTTCCAAACCTTGCTCCCAGTGGTCTATGGAATTTATTAAGGCTGTGGCAAGGGTTCAAGAGGCCAGAGTAGGGGTTTGGAGGCATCAGTCCAAAAGGAAGAAACCTGTTTTGCTTTGTTATATAGGTTAAGGTAGCTAATTTAATAACTACTTCTGACCATAGATCCACTCAATGTGGGTTTTTTTTTGTTGTTGTTGTTGTCGTTAGTATCATTGTCTCAATTCAGTGGATTTTTTTGTGAACTTCTATGCCATATGCAATGAGGAAAGCCCCCAGCTATTAATGGTCATTTTTATTGACTCTAAGGGGACTGGCATAGGGTTCAAATAGACCACTTTTAATTCCAGTTCTGTTGCTGGCCCGCTGAACTGAACTGGGGCAGTCTTTCCCCGTTTCTTTGCCATAGTCTTTTTTTTTTTTTTTAAACTGAAGACAAAAAATATGGCATTCTGGTAAAATAATATTCATATAATAATGTTAGCAGTTTGTCTCTTAATCTGCTTCAATGTGAATGAATCTTGATTGAAAATTGTAGAAGAATAAGCAATTAGAACAGAAAGTGTGATGTTAGGTGGAAATTAAGTCTTTGAAAGGAAATCCTGGTCACAGAGAAACAAATGAAAATATCCATTAGCTTTAATGAGCCAAGATTTCACTTTTGAAATTCAAAGTTGTGTTTTCAGTATTTCTTGACCTGACACAACACTTTTACTGTATTTTTTTCTGATATGCTAAATAAAATAATATAGTATTTTATAAAATATATATACACGTGTATATGACAAATATATACATATGTGTGTGTGTACACACACACACACACACACAGATGCATACATATAATGAACCAGAAACCTGTGTAGTTCTGGAAGATATGTAAATCATGTGCCCAAATTTAAACATGGGAATAGTGTAGTCCCATAAAAATTGGATCCTTGATGCTAGGTATGGTCCTATGTACCCACATGTTGGAGGTCCTTTGGGGACAAAATCAGGTATGTGTGATCAATATTTCTCTCTTTAAAGTAAATCTAGATTTATAATAACAGTGATTCTGCAATAGAGATGTTCATAACACCACTATAATTCTCAAAGTGCAGCACTTTTCACTGTGTTCTTTCAAGAATGTAAGTATATTCACAAGAAAGGTCAAACAAAGGTTTACTGTTGAAGCTGAGTTTGTCACTCTTATCAAAAAGTTATGCACAGCAAAACTGCAGTTTGCCCTTTGATGTTTTGACCGATAAAAACTGTTGTGAACATATCTTGAAAGAGATCATAAAATAATGCCCTTATGTTGGCCTTTTAATTAATTTTTAATAATAAGACTCCGTTGTTTTATAGTTCAATAATGTAGTTTTTCAGTGGATGATGTGATAGGCTGGTTGCCAGCTATTACAGTGTATTCAGACAAGCATCTTCCACCCAAAAGTTTGGTAAAGGGAATGAGAGAAATCTTTTAAAGTTCCCATGTAATAGTACATGCACCATGAAAAAAAAGATTAAAAAGTAGTCAGAGAAGGAAGATATGCACATTTTACAGCAGGCATTGTTATTAAACAGAAATTATTTTGGGTTACTTTTGTGACTTTGTTTTGGTTTGGCTTTTGTGTACAATCTGTGACTAATCAGAACCAGTTGAGTACAAACACTCTGTTGTTTCTTTAATGCTACATCCTTGAATTATTCCCTTAATTAGAATGACTGAGAAAGGCAACATTCCTGCTGGAGTTACTCTGTGGGCATCATAAAGTCGGGTTAATTTACATTTCACAAAATAAAAGGAGTTATGATAATTGCAGAAATGAAAAGGGAAGATTCTTGCTTGTTGGTTTCTCTGAGTGTCTGTACAGCATTCTCCTTCACACTCTGCTTTCTAATGATGGTAAAGCAAGCAGTCACAAGTAACCAAAAAAAAAAAAAAAGTGGTTCTGGTTTTCTTCAGGAAAAAAGGAAGTAAGTTGTTTCCCCATGCTGTAAGAACTGGAAGACTGCAAAAGAGAGGAGTGATTTCCATGCTCCAAGACTGGTGGTAAAACAGAACTTTGTAAGAAGTTATGCAAGTCAGAGATCTGCAACACAGAAGTTAATATCAGATTAACTACAAATTAATAATTTCAAATATTTCCTTTTCTTTTCTAGAGTGCTTGTATGTTCCCAAATAAATAATGAGCTTTGGAAGGTATTCATCTCCCCAAGAGAGACAAAAGTTTCTGTAAACTTGGCTTTAAGAAGTATTGCTGCAGGCCATGAAATCTATACAAGGAAACAAAGCCCAGGAGATAGGTTGCCTTCTGGCACAGTAGTAGGAATCAATTTTTAACAACTTGCTGCATTCTTCAAAATAATAACAACTATTATTTTTAAATGGAAATATTTTCTGTTTGAAGTAGCATTTTAAAAAGCCTTGGGATCAGAGCACACCAGAGTAAATCCTATTGTTAATCCTGTTGAATGAGAATGCAGTATGGCTCAAATCAGCTGTAGCTTGGGTTTTACACTGGCTGAGCATGAAAGTGTTCTGGTTTTTGTTTGTTTTGGTTTATTTTGTTTTGTTTTGTTTGTTTTGTTTTGGATTTTTTGGGTTTTTTGGGGGGGCAGGGTGGGTAGATTCTATGGACTCTCAGACCAAATTTGGTTCTGAAGGTCTGGAAGACTGTAAAGCTCTTCTCTGCTTCAGACCAGTTCATCTGATGGTCCTTTATTGAAGGCCCTGAAAGTGGATGTGGCGACAAGTCCTCCAAACTTTGTGGATGACAAATGATGCTTTATTGTAGCATTTTCCTAGGATGTTAACTTGAAAAGACAACCGAACGTAGCTTGTCTGCTGGAAGAATATAATTATAATGGTGCAATTCCCATCTCTAAGAAGAACTCTAAATGTAGTATATGAAAACTGCATTTTTTACAAGTGAAACTACCTAGGTTTACCATATGGGTGAGAGAAAATTTGGACATAAAAAAGGGCAGGCTGTGATGAAGCAAGAGGTGTTATGCTATACATGCTGCCCTGCTAGCTGACAGTCCACTGACAACTTGCAGTGGTCTCTAAGAAGGAACATAGAGACGTAGTTTCTTTAAAAAACGCTAAAATAAGCTTGGAACAGTAATTTGAAATGTTATATTCTGAATGCTGTGACTTCCAGATTTAAAAAAAAATTATTATTCTAATAAACCATCTAAATTTGTGAACTGGACATCTGATCTCTAAAAATACATCTTCCTGCATCCTACAAAAACAATTATACATTTGCCACTAAACAGCTGCCTACTTCCAACATTCAACAGAGTACAGAGTGAATAATGTGCATCTGACATATAACAGAAGATCTGCAGGCAAAATTAAGGTTTCTTTGTGTAAATTAAAAGAATAGATTATGGCATGAAATCTAACAGTACCTATTTACAATCACATTAAGAAATTACTTGGCAGACTGTTAACTTCAGCCATTAAAATAATTATTCGCTGTGGGAGAAATATCTAACAATTATATTTAACAATGGTTTATCAGAACTTTCTCATTTATTCATTTCAATGACAATGCCTGTAAGAATGATAGAGGAGTATTTTACCAAGAATTATTTCAAGTGACAGCTTTACTTTAGCCAGAGACTTCTGTTTTTTTTATGTCATGGTTTAATCCCAGCTGGCAACTAAACACCACACAGTCACTTGTTCGCTCATTCCCCTTGTGCCAGGATGGGGGAGAGAATCAGGAAAGTAAAAGTGAGAAAGCTCATGGGTTGACATAAAAACAGTTTAATAGGTAAAGCAAAAGCCACATGCACAAGCAAAGCAAAGCAAAACAAGGAACTAATTCATCACTTCCCATGAGCGGGCAGCTGTTCAGCCATCATGGGAAAGCATAGATCCATCACATGTAATGGTTACTTGGGAATCACCCTGAAAATCCCCACCTTCCTTCTTCTCCCAGCTTCTCATTGCTGAGCATGGCATCATGTGGTCTGGCATACCAGTTTGGTCAGCTGGGGTCATCTGTCCCAGCTGCATCCATCACAACTTCTTGTGCACCCTCAGCCTGCTCACTGGTGGGATGGTGTGAGGAGTAGAAAAGGCCTTTACTCTGTGCCAGTGCTGCTCAGCAGTAATGAAACATCCCTGTGTTACCAACACTGCAGCACAGATCTGAAACACGGCTTCATACTGGCTACTGTGAAGAAATTATCTCCATCCCAGCCAAAACTAGCACACTTCAGATTAATTACTGCAAGTACTTTGGTATATTTCTTCTTAATTGTAGTGATTTAAAAAGTCTTATACTTTGATCTTGTACTTTTGGGATAAGGTATACAGTAACTTCAGGAGTGAGTTCTAGATATCCGCATTTTAAAATGCATTTTTAAATGAGTTTTATATGGGGAAATGTTCAGAAATTCAAGAGAAGGTTTGAGGTGAAATCCTGAAACCCTGTTTTGGTGGGAGTTTCTGTTGTAGGCCCAAAACAGTAACAATATTCAGCTACAGAGATTTAATAACTGTGTCCTGCAGATTAGATATCCCTATAAAGTAATAGCAAAAGAATGTGCTGCAATTATAAATAATATCTTAGACATGACACAAGTGCCATGTGTTTATTTTAGACATAGTAAAGAATACAAATGAGTTTTTGCTAGCAATTGGTATTCTAAAATATTAAGTTTTCTATTTGGATGAAATTTTCTCATTATGTCTCATTATTTCAGTCAGCATTTATGTTTTTATGCCTTTTTTTTAGGAGATATTCTACCAAAAATAAATAATTAAACCACAGTGAACTGTCAAAGGGGAACATTCATACTTTAACGCAACATTAACATTTTGGTAATTAACATGGCAGTTAATGCTTTTAGCAGATGTAACAACATTAGACTTGTAAATTTTAATTAAAGTTAATGGTTCACGATAGCTGTAGGGACCAGGCATCCTCTCTGGATACTGAAAACATGTCTAATGTGATTAGAAATACTAATTGAAGAAAAAAGGACTGCAATAGTAATAACTGTACTTCTTTATCCTACTAAATTATTACAAACCTGCAGCAACCTTAAAATATATATATGCAGGAGGAATCTTGAAGAGTCAAATGCTTCTCTTGAAGAAATTTAGAAGGGGTCAAAAGAACATTGCAGACATTTTCTGTATGTTAGAAGAAAGAAAATCATTAATTGAAAGCCACTGCTCCTTCCTTATCCTCCTGAGACCATATTCCCAAGAAATTCTATAAAGTTGTTTGGTTACATTTCACATCCCTTTTGGATTTAATTAGGAACTAATGTGTTAGTTTTAATTCCCTGAGAGGCTTTGAATGCCAATAGCAGCCAGAGAAACAGGACTGGCACTGGGAACTATGACTCAAGTGGACGTTTCTCAGTTTTAGTGCAAGTGAAGAGATTGGTTGTGGGTCCTTTTCATGGCTTGCTGATACATGAAACATTTTAATAAGCACAGGGAAAGGATTAGTTTTACTAAGGGTAATTACAAGCTGCTAGCCACCTATAAAATGTACTCCAATTTTACTGTAAGATGCCAACGATATTTATTTCACTTGTTCTGTGGATTTTTTTTTCTCTAAGGCTGTCTCCAAAGTCTGCTGAAGTCAGTAGAAAAATTCTGTAGTCCTTATTCTAGCAAAATTGCCACTGAAAATCATCGTTCTACTGGAAGTTCTGGCTAATAAACATTAAACACTGGGAATTGTTTGCTTTTGGATTGGCAATAGTTATTTTTACTATAAATGCAGTTATTCTCTGCTAGTGGCATCAGCTCTGTTTCTGTCAACATCCTTCCAATATCATCATAAATTACTATTCATTTGCATTGAAGCAGAGGCATAGGCTTCATTCTACTGGGCAAAGTGCAAAGACATGGTGAGAGACAATTCTTGTTTGGAAGAGTTGCACTCTAACCAGTTGTGACACAGACTAAGGGAAAGGATGCTAGGTGAATGAATGCTGGTTTACCTTAATTTCTGTCTGCAAGGATGGAACAAGAGATTAGGAAATTTTATATGAAAGACTAAATGAAGCTATTTGACTGAAATTTATTGAGTAACACTGGAATTCAGAACATTTGCAGACTTATGTTAGTCTCTGGGCAAAGAGCCTACATCTGCAGTGTATATACCTTTTTGTCTTGCAGCAGGACTAAATGTAAACGCTAGTGTTTAAGGAATTATAAATCTCAGACAGCCTTTCTACAAAGATGTAATTTTTTTTTAAATTCAGGTTAAATTATTTTAATTGTGCTTTTTTAATAGTTGTCCAACTGTATCCCCTGATATGGTACAGTGGATAGCATAATACATTTGAATACACACCTCCATGAGATCTGTATGTTTATGATTTACTTGTGTGCTAAATTGACAAGAAATGCTTTTATCTTACTTATTATTTTCCACTGGAAAATCCCAATATATTTACCAAACTTTCTTCTACTTTTTACCGATGTTACTACATAAAAATAAGTTGCTTCTGTAGAGTCTTCATGGATTCAACAGTGCAAGTACAACAGGGTAGATGTCTGATCTACACAATGATTTTCTTGGGTGGCAGGGGGAAATAAACATTGTGATTATGGTTTCAGTAAGTTTTTTAGACACTACTTCTTCCTAGACATTACCTAAGCTAATGTGATTCTTCAAATGGATCCATAGACAAGGATATTTATATCATTTGACTTAAAATGTAACAGCTGTAGATTTTCTTTAATACTTTACTACATTTTTGTTTTGTAGTTTTCTAGGAATAATGACTCAAGTGTAACACAGCAGCTATGACTTACAGGAAAGGACAAACTTTACTGAATGTTCTCTCTCTTTTTTTTTTTCCGTTAAAATTCCCAGATCCAACATCTAAGGACCTAGTCTTCAGCTGTGTAAATCAGCATGACTCCACTGAAGTCAAAGCAGCTACACCGACTTACACTAGCAAAGAATATGGACCTCAGTGACACCGAATGTACAGTTTATAGGTTTTATTGGTAAGTCTGTGTTTACAGACTTAAGGCAGTTTCTAATCCTGTGTCATACCGTAAATGCTACTGCCTTGGACAGACAGAACACTTACTTGGAAGCTGAAAGGCTTATCCGTTTCTGTTGGAGTTTCTTTTATATGAACATGTTTCTCTTCTGTGAAAGAACCTCATGCATGAAGGGTCATTTCCAGACACAAATTAGATAATTTCTACCTTTGGAAAAATGTACTGGTAGTCAAACTCTGGCATTCAGAGTGGGATAATCAGTTAACTTACAAGGTGGAGAATGAAAAAAAAATATATAAAGAGAATACTTTCTAGTCACTGATTAGAAGCTCATTGTCACAGAGTTACTGAGGCTGAGAAATTTGTAATATTCAAAGTGGATTGGACCTTCGGGATGTTCTAGAAAAAAAGAAAACTCTCTTCCTGAGAAGATCAGTAGCTTGATGTATAAGAGTCTGTGATAAATATCTCTTAAATAGGAACAAGTGATACACTACAGACAAGTATGTCTGTTGCTGGGTTCTTGGACTGAGTTCATTTCTATCACGTGTAACTTGAACATGGTACAAATATCTCTAAACTGCATTTGAACTTGCTAGCTGAGTAGTCTGTTAGTGAAGTTTCTAAATTGAGGGAGAGGAACCCTGCCCTCAAGGAATATGGGGAACATACTGAGGGAACATGCGGATGGACTGGGGTGTTAAAAAGAGGAAGACTGCTCATGCAGCTGCAGTAGAGTGGGACTCTGGATGGGCAGAATGGCCTGTCTGAGATCAGCCCGTGGCCAATTATCCTGCACAAGCTTTACTTTATTACCAGTGAGCAAGCTAGGGTGGGGTTACTGCAATAACTATAGTAAGCATAGAAATATTTTCTTCCTTCAGTTAAACAAAAATATGTGTATTCTGATAGTACATGGAAGTACAGTGTGATAAAGGAAAATTTTGTAAAAGAAAAATAAATATTTTACTGTGATTATGTGCCTAGCACCAAATTTTAAGAATGAAATTAAGAGGCCAGTTGTACCAAACAGGCACAACAACCTTCAGTCCAATGGAGCATTCTCCTATGTGGATATTGGTTGCAGAAATGACCAACGACTCTGAGGTGCCACATTGATTCTCCTTATGGCAAATCCTAAACGCAGCTCCACGAATTGCAAAAGTTCTAAGTCACAATTATTAACTACAATAATTTTTATCCAAACTGTGCCTTTCAGGCGTCCTGCCAGGCCTAGGTATGCTCATTAGGCTCACCAGTGCCTAGCAGTGAAAATCTTCTTT
Organism: Chloroceryle amazona; assembly: GCA_027560015.1. Taxonomy (NCBI): domain Eukaryota; kingdom Metazoa; phylum Chordata; class Aves; order Coraciiformes; family Cerylidae; genus Chloroceryle; species Chloroceryle amazona. The sequence goes on from JANHFX010019547.1 coordinate 11,088, forward strand.
TAATCTTTGTTGTTTGAATCTCATGTATCTATGCCTTATTTTCTGTGATTTCAGTGAGTGACCTTTGGCTGGATGAAGATGAGTATCTTTTAGATTCAGTCTTGGTAGTATACAATCTGGAAGTAGACTATAATTTTCAGTTTACTCCCATTTTGGTGTTCATACTCTGTTTTTTATAAACGGCAAAAGTTTCCTGCATGTGCCAAAAAAATTATGGAGGAATCAGAAACGGCACATTGTATTAATAATGCTTTTGGGACCCTACGTGAAAGAAGGATTAAAATCTTACTGCTACAAAATATTGAATTAAAAATTTAGAACAATCAGCTTTTTAAATAATTATTGTTGGTGGTGTAAAATAGACACAGTTAGCTACTTGTTCACTGACAGCATTGTATTAATTATTTCTTAGTGAAATTTTGCCGTGGTTTTAGGCTCCTTAAACTCAATATTCTAACATTTTTCTATGTAGCTGCACCTTCCTGCACAGCAATATTGCCAAGGGTTTAAGGTTCTTTACTGTCACTTGAAACTGAGCTGTCAGCCTTTGGGTTTAGAAACCTTGTTTTAAATGTACAGTTCCACAGTCAGTCTTCTTAATGTTTTAAAATGTCAACATTTATATGAAAAAGAATATCTCCATTTTCATTAGAACACAGTTATTTTCTGTAAGAGGAAAAAGGTATAAAGTAATCTCATTCCTCAGTATTTGTTTTCTCAACTAAAAAGATTTGAAGCTGGTGGTCACAATCTTAATTTTTTCATTTACAATTTAAATGTTTATGGGTTTTTTTGTGTGTGTGCTTTTTTTTTCTTTTTTTTTTTTAATCCACTCATATTTCTTACCTGCACAGTTTAAGTATTCACCATGTAGAAAAGTGCTTTCATCTGTTTAATTTAAAACTTCTGTCTGTTAATTTAATTTTATGGCACCTAATTCTTTCACTATGGGAGATAAGGAATTATTTTATCAATATTAACCAACAAAACAATAACAATCATAATTATCTTCTTTATGCCTTTCATAAGCTGACATATCCATTTTCTATCTCCCTTCCATCATCTCATTCAGTAATTTACGTTTAAGATGAAGTTTTCCATACATTTTTCCTCTTGTAGAAGTTTTTGCTTACCATTAATTTTCCTTTTCATCTTCCTTGTTTTCCACTTCTAGGTTTTGTTGGTTTTGTTTTTTTTTAATTATTATCCTGTATAATTTTATACCACTGGCAAACTTGGTCATCTTATTATCTCTTTTCTTTATTATTAAGAAGTGTACGTAAACAGCAATGGACCCAGCACACATCCCTGTGAGAACCTAGGAGAAACCTCCCTCCATTGCGAAGGTGGATTATTTATTTCTACCTTTTTTTCTATCTGAAAAGTAGCATTACATAAGCACTGGTCCTTTCCTCTTATTGCAAGGAAGCTTAACTTCTTTAAGAAGATTTAGTGAAGATCTGTCTATATATATATATTTTAAATACTGGAATTATATCATCCAAATTCAGTGTCCACATAAATTTCCAAATACTCTCACAGGTTTGTGTACTATAAAGGGCTCACCTATAGGAATCTCTCCTAATAAGCAAACATTTTTTTTTTAACCTTATCTTTGTTGAATCCTTCTGCCTTTAAATCACGATCATTTATTGGCCCTGCAAAGTCTACATGAGCAGGCTCCTGCATCTGATAGGTTTGGAAGAGGTTTTACAAAAAAAAACTTTTATATCATTACCAACATTTTCCTTCAAACATTTTTGGCCTGCCTTTTACAGTTTTACATTTAGCTCACCAGAGGTTTTGCTGTTTTCTGTTTTCCTCATCTGAACACATTTTTTTTTTTAGGAGTGCCTTTTTTGCTTTAATACAATCCTTTTTTCTCATGTAGAGGTCTGCTAGTCTAATCTTTTGGAAGTCCTCTTTGATAGAAGATAGATACTTAGAAATTCTAATAGAGGTCATTTTCCCCTTTGGCTATTCCATTTAGCTTACTTTTAACAAACTACCTTGATTTTATGTAGGTTTTTTTCAACATTCACTGTTGCTGCAATACATTTATTTGGCCTTTTCACTTCTACAAGGGTGTTGAATTTGAATATATTATGATCAAAATTCTAAAACAGTTCTTTGATACAGAAAATCTGAAGAAGGTCTGGTGCCCTGTTTGGTCCAAATTAGGAATTCTGCAAGCTCCTCTGATTAATTACTCCATTTAATGATTTATGTTGTCTAAAAGCTTAAGTTCTGCATAAAGCCCTATGATACTATTTATCCAGTGCAGGTTCAATGGATCTGTCTCTTTACTCCTGGCTTCACAGGCTTTCTGATTTCTCCTACCATGTCACAGGCAGCTATCCTAGCCTTTTTACTGTTAGTAACAAAGAACCAAGAGATAAACTTGAAGTGTGAATTTTCAGGCTTCAAGGACTTAGAGCAGAGCAGTTGCTCCTTTTGATTAATTTCCTGTAGTTTATTGATTTGAAGAACCTAAAGAATTGTTAAACAGTGGACTGTTATGTTATGCTCCTACCTCTGTGACCCCAAAGACATATGTTCCTATCTTCCACCGTCCTACTGAGCTCTTCTGCTTGAAAGCTTTTGAAATCTATCCTTTTCCTAAGTATTAAGTTTATTCTGTTAATGAACATTTCAGTAATTTAGATATACAGAGGCTTTGAATAGTCATGGAAAGCAAGTTAGGAATCATCCGGGGAGTAGGTCTAAACATTTTGAGTTCCTGGTTGACTGTAATTTAACAGTCTCTAGATGCTTTTAAGTCTGGTAGCTCAGTCCTGGCAAAAGACATTGTCCTCTATTTCAGTGACAATCCAAGCATAACATTATCATTCCAAATAATATCCTATGTCATCATTTGATATTCTTGAACCCTGGACATATTTATACCTTATATATGTTTCAATATATATATATTTCAGATTTCAGTTTGATGATTTCAATTATACAGGTTTCAGAGATTAGAAAAAGACTGGTGGAGCTTTCTTAAACTAATATGATGAGTAAATAGCTCTATAACAGCAAGGCTAGTGAAATGTAGCATCAATTGACAAATAGATCCTCATTCCTTCTGCTCTGGCCTGTTTGATTCCAGGTGTGGAGCATTTGCTGGCAACACCTTCAGGAGCTGATAAGATTTAGGGAACAAGCTATGTTGTCCCTCCCAGCTGCCTAATTCCAGCATGTCTTCATTCATTTCCTCTAATCCTTTGCTAGCTGGTTAGGCAGTGTCCCTTCGAGCCTCAAAGAGAAGCATTTGCCAGAGATAAGCCTGCTCCTTAACAATCCCTAAGGCTACTGGATCTTCTGGAGCTTCTTTTGCCTTTCTGATTCTATCTGATGTAAAGGCTCTATTACAGGGAATGCTAGATGAATTCATTTAACTGAAAATAGGCATTGAAAAGCAAATTAAAACATCCTTCTATAAACAAATATTTTTACAGCACAGGTCTGAAGACAATATTATGTGGCATGTGGAAGATTTGTAACTTACAAATTTAAAATTAATGGGTGCACTCTAGTTACATTTATATTAAAGGCTTTTTGCCTCCTCATGATGATGGACAAATTAGCTGAAGCAGCCTCTTCATTTTTAGGTTTTCTGATTCTCAAGCACCAAAAAGAAAATGGAAACAACCATCCTCTGAGAAGGGTAAGGTTGGAATATGCGAAAGTGTATATGCTGCAGCAGTTGGTAATGTCAGGCTAAAGTGGCCAATGGATTCAGGCAACTAAACAGAAGAATATAATGGAAATGTAAAGTGAAATAACAGCATGGAGGAAATCAAGGAAAAAGAATGAAAGTAAGTGCAGTCAGTATAAAAATAGGATGAAAGACAAAAGAGCCTAATACAGCCAGATTAAGCAAAGGAAGACAGTGAGAATCCTACTGGAAAAAAAAGGCAAGTAAGATCTGGGTTATTCTCTTTCAATACATGATCATAAAGAAAACTTCAAATGCTAGCTAGGTCTCCTCTGGTGATTGTGAACTTCTCATTTTCCATCCGAGAGAATCTAGAAAAGAGCAATAGCTGGATATTGTAGTAGTAATTGCCTTTACTTGCAAAAATTGATACCTAATAAGACTCAGTATTTTGTGGACAGCAATACATCAAATATCAATCCCTCCTTTTTCCATCAGAGGTTTTGCAAATGCATGACTGTCTTTCACACAGTTTAGGACAGTCTTGCAAAATTATATTTTTTGGTTGAGACTAAAGGGACTTTTTGGAGCTGGAAAACATTTGGTGGAATTAATAACGAATTCTTTTGAGTAACTTCTTAACATTATATGGCAGCTCTATCAAATTTTCTCTCTTTGGTATGTGGGGAAACTTTACTGCACTTTTTAAAAGAAAACGGATTTCTTGTTCAAGAAACTCTTCTTGCAAGATAGTTTAAGTATTAAAAAAATAGTTCTCTCAAACATGATTCTAATTTATTCTTTTGGATTAAACTTTTAAAAGAAATACAAAATGCACTTCAAAGGGGAAGATTATAGGGTATATCTGATGTCACTATATTTGGCTAGTGACATCAAATAGAGGAAATATGCAGAATGATTAATAAACGTGTTAACATCAGAGAAATGATAACCAACAAAAAAATAATTTCCTTTAAAACTTTGTTAGACTTTGTATCAATGAATAAACTGCAGATTTCTCAAAGCTGAAGTCTGCCTCAAAAGCAGACAGTGTAATTTTGTACAGAGGGAGGTGACTAGACTTTTCCCAGACACTGTCTCATTTCCTATTTATTCTGTAAGGGACTTAAATCCAGTATAACTTTACTTGTTGCAAGGAAAAAAAAAAAAAAAAACAAACAAAACAAAACAACCAACCCTTATGAGAACTGAAACTTTGCTTTGGAAAAAAAATAAAGTGCATCTACTCTTTTCTCACCAGAGTGCCAGAATTCTCTCTTTAACAGAGGGTTTCCCACCTGAGGAGGAAGCCATAAATTTAGGGGGATGGTTGTGGTCAGCTTTCATACTTTTTCCCCATTGTTGGTTTTTAAGATTTCTGTTCTGTGAAGTTGATTGCATTTCTTCCTCCTGAAGCAGGCTGAGCTTTTAGGAACCCGAACAATAGAAGTATTCTGAAATTTGGTACTTTTTACCTGCCTAATTCCAGTGCTGTTGCAAAAGTCAAAGCTGGTGGGAAAAGGACTCATCAAGAGTCTGGTATTTTTTGGTCCTGTCGCTTTTATTTCTCCAAGTATAGCAAAAAGGAGTTTGATTCACATTCAGCTGATATACTCAGTCAATGCTTCAGTGTCTTGGAGATTTGAGTATAATCATTTATATATGAAATGCAAAGTACATTATTTGACATGCTGCCTTTTCTCAAAGACTGGGCCAAAGCCTGAGACCCGTGCTGTTCAGTGAACTGCAGATGAACCAGTCCCCGTTTTCAGAGGCCTGGCCTTTGCATTTCTTATGCTCCCGTACACTTCTGGTTTTGCCAGGGGAGCGCAGCGCTGCGCTGCTGGTGGAGATGATGGCCCCATGGTGCTTGCAGTATAAACACCCATCAGATGACTGGTCCCTGTCCTACATTTACGAGTCAAGTAATTTTCAAACAAGCTGCAAACTTCCCCGCGCACGCAGAGGCGGCGGAAGCTGGCCGCCGCTCCCTCCCGCTGGATGCGTGATGGTTTTATTAGCGGGATGCCAGCCAAGCCTTCGGCCGGAGAGCTGCCGATCCGGGCCAGAGCCGCCTAGCAGCACGGAACGGAGTGCGCTGGCGTCCCGGCTGCAAGCGCCGTGTAGAAACCCCAGCCTGCGTCCCGCTCCCTCGGGGGGAGCCCGGCAAAGAACAGCCACCCCCGGACCCCCAGCCTCCGGCCCGAAGGGGGGCGTTGGAGCGAGGCGTGGTTTGGTGGCCGCCCCGCCTCTCTCCTCGGGGATGCCGGGATGTTTACGGGCCCGACCGGAGCGGCGGGGGGTGGAGGGGAGGTTGGGGTTGCTGTGGGTGCCTGAGCTGCTTTCAAGAAGCCCCGCTTGGTGCTCGCGACCAGCTTCTACCCGGCCCCGCGCCTGAGTCGCTGGAGAAAGCGGGAAAGAGAGAAGGTTGGTTGCGGGCCCCCGTGCCAGAAGAAGACGGCGCCGGGCTTCCTGGTGAGCGAGGCGGCGGTAGGGACTGGGCGGGGGGCGTGGAGCCGGAGCCGGGGGCCAGGGCCACAACGGGGGTCTCGGTAGCCGTGGCCGCGCTCCTGTAGGCGCTGCCCCGTGCAGGCGGCTGCCGGGGGTCCCGTCTCTTCCTATTGGTCGCCGCGGCTCTCGCTCGCAGTGCTATTGGGTGCGGCAGCTGCC
>JANHFX010019548.1:0-31937 GCA_027560015.1 Chloroceryle amazona
ACAAGGGGGGGCGGGGAGGGGGGATAAAAAATAATAATTAAAAATAAATAAATAGAACAGAAGAAAAAGAAAAAACAAATCACAAAAACACACACACACAAATACTAAACCCAAAAAAAACCTAAACCAAAACAAAACCATACAAGGGAAAAGGGGAGTGTTATTTCTAAAAGGTCTTTTGTGGGCTGCTTCTCCTCTCCCACCCCCCCATGACTACGGTGGACCTCTGGGACAGAGTGAAATTAATTTCTCTGTGTTGTGAAGAAAATGATAGATGCCATTAATCAGGGAAGTTGTAAGTCATCCACGTTTGTAGATGAAATTCCAAGATTAGCTGGGACAGATGGGGGGCAAACACAACGCACTCGAGGTCTGGCGTAAATCACCCAACTTCTGGAACTATTAAACAGCCAATGACAGAATCTCATACCTTTTCTTAAGGAGAAGTGTTTCTTGGGAAGATTAATGTTCACTTCATATTATGAAAGGGTGTTTCTAAGCACTGTTACATTTCCCTTTCTAAATAATTTAAGTACTGGGTTTTCTTTTCTGGATGTCAGAAATTTCAAACCTGAAAAAGCAAGACTTTTGACGCAGATGTCTTTCAGACATGGATAAGAAGCAATGCCAGGCATACTACATGAGTATCCAAATCGTTGCTTTAATGCCCTTTCTGAAATTAAAAGGCAAAGTTAAAAGTTAATAGTTTTGTCTTGATATCTCCCATAGATTTATGCTTACTTGCAACAGCTACTGCAGCAAAATTTATATAGTTTCAGGTTTTGTTTTCTTGCACTTTGAGGAAAGCAGTGAATCAGTATCACTCTCATTCACTGCTTCTAAAAGAAAATTAGATATCCTGTGGAATCTAAATATTCCAACTGGAGAGAAAACCTTTTTTATTAGTCTCCCCTATTTTTTTTTTCATGTAGAAAAAATGAGTTATGGTGTGATCAACTTCAATCAATCTCTTGTGGTATCACATTGACTGATATGTCAAATGCTTGCCTAAATATAAGCTTAGCACCAATACCTATGAGTGAGTAATTGTGAGCTTGATTGCATGTCCTGAAGTAATGTGATCAATCTACAGTGACATTCAGAATTTTGCAAAAATCTGCTCTATAAATTCAATAGTAGCATCTACTCTATCACATAAAAGGGACTGCAGTTCAAAACATGGAGTTTACAATAGTTATAAAAACCCCCAAATTCATATATTAACCTCATGATATGAAAATTAAATGTTTACCATGATAACCAATTTAATTTTCATTCTTAAAATCTTCTTTTAGGAAAACTCATGTTATTTTTATTACATTCAAGAAGAGCGAGGTACAAAATATCAAAAGTGTGGGGTTTTTTTACTTACTCTCAGCCTTTGGATTTACTGAGCATTGTACCCTGATTCATCTTTAAATTGCTTCAGTATGTGATGCAGAAACAATCTTGCACACAATAGTCACCTTCCCTAACTTTAGTGCAAAATCATGGGGAAAATCATGTTTTGATTATTTTTAAAATCAAGGGTAAATCTAACACTTCAAGTAGAGAACCAGGTCATTTTTGTGACTTAGAACTACCACTATATTACAATCAGAATAACTTAGGTTGAGGAGGAGCTTTAAAAATGTTCTAGTTCAACCCCCTGCTCAAGGTAGCACAGCTTCATAGCTAAATCATCTTCCTCAGTGCCTTGTCCAGACAAGTTTCAAAAATCCTCAAGAATGGAGGTTGACTTTTCTGGAAAAAAGTTCAATTTTCACTGCTGCTTATTGTGGCAAATGTGGGGGGGGGGGGTCTTAATAAGAATTGCCCTTGATTCAGCTTGTGTCTCTTGTCACTCATCCTTTCTCTGGGCATCTGAGGAGAGTGTGGTTCTGCCTTCCCTGTAACCATGTCCTCGGTAGCTGACAGTTAGATCCTCCACATTACCCTTATTTTATTCAGATCCCTCAGAAATGTCTCTGTTTACATATTCACCAATTTTTACTATTCGATTTTAATAAATCTCACTGAAATTGATACTATAAAGAAAAAATTACTGGGATGGGGGGAGGTCCCATCTCTCACAATATTAAAAATGGATAGCTAAAATGACTCATCCATCTTCTCATGGAGTATGAAACCTCCACAAAACAGCAAGGTGAAAGTAAAACTTCCTCCTAAATTCCTATCAGAAAGAGCAAAAATTCAGGCCAAAGTAATTTATATTCCATTTGGCCATACGAATTGGTCATAGAGTAACTTTAAGGTTATCTGCAGCAGCTACAAAGTAGACTTAGTTTTCCCAGGCCTTGCATAAAGAATGTTTAATACTGAATGCTAGATTTTTCCACTAACAGCAATGATATTCGCCTTAGATGCATTTTCTCAGGCATATTTGAAAGCTAGCATACATTTTTATGCACGTGGCCTCTGCACAGCCACATGGCCAGTGTTGAGAGAGGTCATCAGGTGAAGCTGTTGGGGATGGTAGGTCAGCAGGGAGATTGGGAAAGGGAAAGAACTGGCAAAAATGGTAGCTGAGGTTGAAGCTGTTTCCCTTTTGTTCCCACAAGCTCTGGTTTGTCTGCTACCTCAACAAAAGGGAAAACTAGAATTTGTGGCCACTGCATTCATCTTAAACTCTTTGAATTGTTTACCAGTATATTCATTAATACTATGTTTTAACTTATTCTCCACTAAATAAATTATGTTCTCTTTCTCTCTACATACATATATACAAAACTCATTAAAAAATACATACACTTCTGAGACATATTACCTTAAGCATCTTAGGGATACAGACACTCTTGTTTAAAAATAAATAAATTAATAAAATAATCCCGATTTCACACCAGGAACAAGCAGGCAGTTATATCTGGAATGTAATATTCTGCAGAATCACCTTCACATTTTAAACAAATCTAGCAGCTTTACAAGATATGTTTGTAATTTGTTGTGTTGTTTTTTCAGGCCCTTTAGAGCAAATCAATGATGAAAACTGAGAAGGAATTGTCTCAAGTGTTCTGGGAGACAGTCTTTAAATAAACAAGCAAGAAAATATCTTCTTAAATCTGTTAAGAACTTATGAAACTTTTCAGAGGTTTTTAAGGATTAAAAAGTACAAGGTGGGGAGGGGGGGAATCTTTCCTAAGGAGGCTGAGAAGAGAAAATACACATTCATAGTCAAGGAGCTAAACAATTCAACAAATTGGAGTGAGACAAGGAAGATTTCGCCTCAGTTCAGCAAAGCTGTGATAAATTGACTGGGTTGTTACTACTTTACATATTCTATGCCTTATGTGACATTAATTAGTTATTTCAGTGGGCAGAAGGCTACCCAAGAAATCACCAGCACAGCAGACTCTAATTGGCGTTCCTGTTCACAGTCTAAGTAGAAAGTATTAATTTTCTAGCATTGCGTGGACACAGAGGGTACACATAACTATACCACTGATTACACTGAAATGTTTAAGGTGAAAATTATAGTGAAGAGCACATAGACTTACATTGCCCATGCCACAACTAAGCACTTAACTGCTTTTTTTCCAAAACATTGTCTTCTAACATTGTTTTAAGGTAAGAAGTCATCATTGAATAAATGTATTTTTTCTTCGTCCATTTGAAATGTCATTCCTAACACAAAGTCAGATTTTTTAATTATTTTTTTTTCCCCCCAAAGGACCATTCCTTACAATAATAAGCAATAATGCAGTTTGAAGCCTCTCTGGCCACACATCCTAAAGCAGAAGAAACACAAAAGAATATTTAACTTTCTACTTAGGATACCTCTGTTTTAGCCTCACAAATAATACTGTCTTGTGCTATATATGAAACATTTAAAGTGGAGGACCTTGTTGAAAAGGCTTCTGCTGAGGAATTTTCTTTACCTAGAACATCAATTGAATTGTTAATAGCACATTTGATCTACTAGAAATAGATAACAAAAAAAATCATAGAATTGGATAATGGTTTGGGTTGAAAGGGACCTTTAAAGGTTATCTAATCCAACCCTCCTGCAGTGAGCAAGGACGTCCTCAACTAGATCAGGTTGCTCAGAGCCTCATCCAACCTGACCTTTAATATCTCCAGGGATGAGGCCTCCACCACCTCCCTGGGTAACCAGTTCCAGTGTCTCACCACCCTCATAGTAAAGCACTTCTTCTTAATGTCCAAACTAAATCTACCCTTCTTCAATTTAGAACCATTGCCCCTCATCCTATTGCTACATGCCCTTGGAAACAGGCCCTCCCCACCTTTCCTATAGGCCCCCTTCAGGTACTGGAAGGCTGCTCTAAGGTCTCCCTAGAGTCTTCTCCAGGCTGAGCAACACCTATTCTCTCAGCCTGTCTTCACAGGAGATGTGCTCCAGCCTTCTGATCATCTTCATGGCCCTCCTCTCAACTTACTCCATCAGGTCCATGTTCTTCTTGTGTTGAGGGCTCCAGAGCTGGACACAATACTTTGGGTGAGGTCTCACCAGAGCAGAGTAGCAGAATCACCTCTCAATCTCTGGACACTCTTCTTTTGATGAAGCCAAGGATGCCATAGTCTTGAATATTATTGAATAGAAGCAGATATTGGACATTCCTTTCCTGTTCAAAACCATTTTTTTGAGTATCACTTCAAAAGTGAACAATTGAATGTATGGGAATATAAATTGCTCATTGAGGAAAGTTCTGCCATGCCATAAAGACTTGCCTTAGAAGAACTTACATTTGAATCAGTTTTTAAGTGGGCTATATTTTATATCTACCACTAACTCCAGCAATATTATTAAGATCAGAGCAATAAATATCTCCAGCTGTCAAGAGCATGAAATCTGGAAATCTTTGTAGGGACAGGAGGAAAGACTGGAGAGCACCTGGAGGGAAAGGGAGAAAGAAGACCCTGAAATCATATTGCCCAGAACAAGGATGGGCTCAAGAGCAGAACAGTGATGGGGTATGTGAAGTGGCTGCTGGAAGCTCAGAATAACATTTGTGTAACTAAAGGAAGATGATGTTTTCATGTTGTTGGTATGTTTCGGGTTTTTTTAGCCACATTGGCATTTAGCTTCTCAGGTAAATTTATTAAAAATAAATTTTGGCTTACAAGCTTTATTGTTAAAAGCTCAGTGCAACAAGCAGAGGAAACTGTATTCAGATCAATGAGGTTAATATGACCATTCCAACACTTCATACTTTAAGAAACTGAGACCAAAAGAAAGTTATGAGCATCCACTTCAATTTGTGTCTGTGGTCCTTTGTGCTTGCCCTGCCAATAAGCAGATGTGGTATCTTGAAGGACACTTTGCTATTATCGTCTTGCTCGTGACAAAGTGTTTTGGGTACTTTCCTGTGAAGAGGACAGGATGGCGCACAGCTGTTTCAGTAGACCTGCAGGAGTGTCAGTTGCCAGTCATGAGATGGGACAGCTCAAAATCTATCCTATTTTACACAGAGTAGATGGAGTATAAAAAAACCCTGTGTAGAAGACTGCAGTGTTGCAGTACAGCAGATAATCCATTCATTCTTCTCTCTGAGTTCTCCAAGTTGTAGCTAATCTACGTGTACCTAGGGGTACTCACCCAACCTTTTTTAAATTAGTAGAGTATTTTTTGAAAAAGTGATTTGTAAAACATATGACAGCTTTTGTGTCTATACATATTTAGGCAACATACCTAGTTCTTTGAGATATGAATTACTGACAGATTTTTAAAACTATTAAATAATTTTATTAATGAAAAATTCAATTTATTTTTACAAAGGGAAATATACCCTTGATCATCTATATTTCACTGGGAGAGAAAAGAAATTATTTCATCCCAAGTTACTGTCAGTATTTTAACCCACATCTCCCTTGCTTTAAGTTGAAGGTACAAGGATTGTGACAACATTCCAGTCATGGATTCATGCTCCTGGAACATGCTTCTCACTGGACTCCCTGCTTTTCTTTCACAAGTACTTACCTGGAAAGCTGAAACTAATTCACTGTATATCAAATATATACCAAACAAAAGCATGTCAGTTTTAACATTACAAAAGGCTTATTTATGAAAACAAGAACCTTTATTGCACACAATTACTACACTTGTAAATCCTATATGAAACCCCAGTTGGATATTACCTTTATTAATGATAATGAACCTTCTTAACATTTGTTAACTACTAAACAGAGAAGAAATTTCTTGCCAGTTATCAAGTTTACATAAGAATTAAACTGGCAAACTATAATTTACTGAAATTCTTTTTTTTTTTTTTTTTAGTATAGTTTGGAGACTAGAGAAACTCCAGGGAGTTGAGTTTGGCAACTCAAAGTATACAGGTCAGTTTCTGTTAATGAAAGCAGAATATACGTAGGAAGGAATTTTCATGAAAAGCTGTCCTGTTGGGGACTAATTGCTCATTACTCTCATAATCCCTTGGGAAACATGTAGATAATCCTATCTCAAGATATACAGCATAACTGAAATTTAGGCAGCAAGAAGGCATCTTGAATCTGCTACAAAGGATGATATATCAAAGGCACAAAGGATCCGATTCATACTAAATCTCAAAGTGTAAAAATCCAGTTTAGTTGAAGGAGACTGGGGAGACTTTCCCAGATTTGTCTGTAGAGAGCTGGAAAAGTATCCACAACAGCATCCTTAAGTGTTCTGCAAGAAATCACTAATTTATCAGTAAGAACAAGTATAACATCATTCATTCCAGCCCTACTGATATACTGCTTTCCTCTCAAGGGAGCCTCCTTACACAGCTCTATGGAGTAAGATCATCCACTTTGGCCCTGGGAGTAGAAGCAGCATGGTGAGAAAAGATCTCCTAGGCTTTCGTTTGTTTCAATTTTTAGCCATAAGGTTGTACTGAGTGTTGGTTGTTGGGTTTTGGTTTTTTTAAATTTGTTTGGGTTTTGTTGTTGTTGGTTGGTTGGTTTGGTTTTTTAAGTGTAACAAATGTATGATATCTATGCAGACATTATGTAAGTAGCATATGTTTCATATAAGGAATTTATAGAGTCTGGTCTGACGACATAAAGGTTTATGGGGTCTTATTCACTAAAAGAAGGCACCAGATCATCCTATCACTAACACCCATGAACCAAACATGACCACTAGAAGTGGTCATTTTCTAGTGCACTACAATCTAAACAACATAATTTTCAGTTTTAAACTTCATGTGTCCTTTTCTGTGTTGGATTGCTCAGGTATGGCCAAACGCAGGCTGCACCTGACTTTGAGTCTGGCTCAGAAAAATGGAAACATCACCATTCTAAGGGATAGGATCAAGAGATGGCACTCCTGTCAAACATAGGAATTATTTTCCACAGTGAGTTTTTGGTTTGCTCTTTATCATCAACTTTAGTGATAATTATTTTTTCCCAAATGTGACAATTTTCTACAAGACTGGAACATTGCACATCAGACAAATTCTAATTTCATAATTTTGCAATAGAATATTATTCCAATACTCAGAAAAGAGGTCATCTTGTCTAAGCTGACCTGATCAGCGATACACCATGAACTCTGCATGGTATAGAATGGTCTATATAGGACTATTTTTGAAATGTGGATATAAAGTATTTAGCACATTTTTTGAGTATGTAGAATATGATAATATTTTGTTGTGGTAGTATTCAAAGACATTTTACTGTCATACAGAGTACTATCATTCTTTAGACTAGTATCACAAACATTACCATAAGATAAATCATAATAAAACCTGTCCAGAAAAAATGGTTGCAGAGCTATGTTTATATCTCCTAAAATCCCTTAGGGAGAAATAACTATACATGTCTATTTATACAACAGGGTCTTCTGATACCTTAGCGAATTTTCCTTTTCTGGCTTTAGAAACATGTAGCAGGTTTTTTCTGTTTTGTTTGGTTTGTTTTTTGTTTGCTTGCTTGTTTTTGTGGATGTTGTTGTGGTTTTTTGTTTGGGTTTGTTGTGTTTTTTTCATGTTTTTGTTTGTTTGTTTTTTTCAGATTTTATTCAGCTCAGGAGTTGAGCATTGTTTTTAAATGAAGCAATAAGGTCTCAGCATCTAATGAAAGGATAGGTGTAGCTGGGAGGAATGAAAGAAATAAATAATCTGGCTCACACAAAATTATGTGCACAAGCACTACAACTGAAATCAGTAGTATTATCTCAACTTGAGTAAAAGTATCAAAAAGGGGATTTATAAAATTCAAATAAAGAAGAGACAGCCTAGTTCTCATCCTTGAGGTTGAAAGCAAAGTTTTCTGTAGCTTTGGTGAGGACATTATTTCTCACTGCCATGTCTGATACATATTTACATATTTAAAAGTCAGAAAAACTGCCTAATATGCCATACATTTATAATCTAACAATACAAGTTTTGGTTTTGAGATAAACTGGATTGAAAAAAAAAATTATTTTTTCAGCATAAGGGTCTAGACTTGAAAATACGCTAGTGTCAGGGGTTTTTGTAATTTTGCACTTTTCTATCTGATTTAGAAAACAATCTAAAGAAAAAAAAAAAAAAAAAAAAGAAGTTGGATACCCAGCTGTTTTTTAAACACCAAATTATGAATCCTATGGATTCAAAAGGCTGCAACACCCCTAGCCTGGAGAAGGCCTGGGACAAGCATTGCTTCTAACTTTTCTCAAACTGAACAGTAATCATGCACATATAAGGAAATGAGACCTGTTCAAAGGCATCAGGGTTTAGGGTCAAGCCATCCACCAGACAAACAGATTGCTCTCCACCAACCCATCTCCCTTCCCAAAGGGGATGAGAAAGAGAAGAAAGGAGAGAGACTTACAGATTGGAGAAGAAAGTTAAACCAGCTTTAATGGAAGTAGAAATAATAAAATTTAATATATACAAAACCAATATCGAACCCCTGATGGCAATTACATCACTGTCACAACTGATCCTGTGGGGCAGTCACCAGGGAAGTCCCAGACCAGACCCAGTGGCAGATGGGAACCAGATTCAGGATCACTCAGATTGTGATTTAAGGCAGAATTGACAGAGTCCTCCTTGGACACTGGCCATTGAAGAAAAGAGTTTGACCCAACTTTATACTGACTATGACATATGTGGATGGAATACCTCACCAGTCAGTTTAGCATTATCTGTCCTGTCTGCTTCTCCCTGCAGCCGTAGCTTTTTAGTTTCTGCACCCACAACCTAGCTGTTTTAGTTTTCTTTTCCAACCCATAACTCCCTTTCCCATATTCCCTATCTCTTCCCTTTGGGAAGGGAGACGTATTAACAGAGACCATCTGTCATTCATCTAATGTCTTGTCCAGCCCTAAACTCTCAGAGAGGCAGAGTGAAATGTTAAAGGAAAGATTTAGAATTATATCTTCTACTCGAAAAAATAATAAGTCTAGCCATTATAATTTAGGCTTGAAAGTATTTTGAAAAGCCTTCAAGGCTATTGGTTTGTCACTCTCGAGTAATTAGCCTAACACAATATGGAGAGAGATAAAAGACTCTGGAATCAAGCTTAAGTCCTATTTTCAAAAAACACTTATGAGAAAGTACTTACTGCAAAACCTTTGAAAAGTCATATTTAGACCTTTCTGCAAACTGTAAAGTTATTACAACGTGTCTAGGCAATGATTTGAATTTCTAGAGAACTATCTGGTCTAATCCAAAGCTGGTGTTCATCACCCCCTTCCCTTTTCTGTAGCTATACAATGAAGAGTATGCTGCACAAAGGCCCTAGTGGCACTAATGATGCTATCGCTCCTTTTTGCTGAGCTGTCATTCCTCCTAATTATCATTTATATTGGCTTCTGCTACTTTCTGTTATTAATATTGTCACATATATACATTAATTGTTAGGCAACACCATGCAGTTCTTATTCATAAGAGAATTTCAGCCCCTTGACTTCCCCGAAGCCTTGAAATGCTGATAGATGTCTTTAAAAGGTCCCTGCATAATGCTCATTATCAGGGGAAGAGTTAGCTGTCCATAAAACCTTTAATTTTAAACATGCAAATATCTATTGTTTGAGCAAAATGGATAATTGAGCACCTAATTAGTGAATACCTGCTTGCACACACAATTAGCCAATTTGCAAGAACAGATGCTGGCTTATGAATACAGCAAAGCTAGTTGCAGTGGCATGCACGTTCCTTTCATAGGTGACTCCCTTTGACCTCTTAAGTTTCAAGCTGCTCCTTTTTCAGAGATGTGGGGAGGGAAGGGTATTACACTATGTCAAGTATTCCCTTTAAGGTTTTATACCAGAAGATAACAGAAATAGTGTAAGGGGTCTTTAATCTCTGGAAATTCTCTCACCCTTGGGTCTAACCCATGCACTGGTTCCATTACCTTCACAGTTTTAGTGTAACTGGACTAAGTGCAGTTTCTCACCTTTATTTCACCTCAATTTTATTTAAATGGAAGTCCAGTTGATTTAGCTACAAAGTCATACTTCAGTAAACCTTATATTTAACCCCTGCAATATATTTTTTTGACTGCTCATTTAAATATATAGATCACCCAGTTACATACGTATATGTGTCTTTATACCTATAACAGTATAATTTATTTCTTCATCTTGAACTGGGCTTAGGTTTTTTGTTTGTTTTGACCAATTCATATTCTACCAAGGAAGTCCGCTGACTATGCTTCTACAGATTCATCTGATCAATCTCATTATTTGCCTTCAAAAGAGATCTGTTATTTCACAGAGGAAGATCCCTCTATGCATTCAGATATCAGAGTACCTCTATACGTCAGATACAAAGCTAAGGTAAGGCGTGGAAGTTCTGCAAAACATGAAAGCTAAGCAGTTTGTGCAGGGGAAGGATGGACTTGGGCAACTCCACAAGAATTATAAAGCAAAGACCTTTATTGCCAAAAAGTGCCTTGGTTATACAGAGCAAGCTTCACCGATCGCTCCCATGAACAATGATGACTGGATACATGCAATGCCCACAAACTGTTCGCATGCCTAAACCTGTTACACGATTGGCTGTCATCTAACTCTCCCAGTACCCCCCACATCCTGTTTTTCTCTACTTTGCTCCACTTTATCTTCTTGCTTCATTGCCTTTTCTCCACTGTTCTTCTTCCTTCATGCTCCTTCCATGGTTCAAGGACAGTTCATGATGTGTCCATTTTCTTCCAGCCAAGATCCCACAGTTTGTTTGGGAAGCAGTATCTAGCTCACAGATAAGGATCTGCCAATTCATAATTCTGGCACTTCAATCCCCAGAGCCTGCTCCTATAGCCTTCTATTGCCCTTTACATTACAATCAGACTAATACTTCACTAAAACACACACACAGAAGTGTGCCAGTTCAGCTCACTGTTTCCCCATCACCAGAAGGAATGCTGCACAGGCAGATGTAGCCAGCAGGGTCACTGCTGTGGGGCAGCTACCAATAAAGGCATCAGCAAAATCTTAAAGAAACAGAAAAATGGAAACTGGTACAATACAGGTGTTTTGCCTTTATAACAGAGAAGTGGAATTAGAAAATGGCTTCATATTTTAAGATCTATGAAAGGCAAGATATCTCAAAAAAACCCCTCAAAATTTCTACTTTAGCTTATTTTGAGCCTTTGCAATAACTGGATTCCTTACCTTATTATAATGGATTTATTAGTTTCCTGTCCCAGAAGTAATGGGAAACATTTGTTGTACTTTGTCATTTTAAGAGTATAATAAACACAATATGCGTATCTCTGGAACAATTTGCTGTTGTTTAAAGCAAATTTTGTTTGTGAAGATAGGTAAGGAACCAGATGCTCATAATTAGTGTGAAATACAAGTAAGGCTTCCATAAATTTAGGTAATACTATGACTACCTCATTTTACTAATAAAAACCTTATCAATTCTAATTTTGTTTTCTACAGAGATTAAGTTGATTCACTTGAAGACTAAGAAAAATAAGTCAGTTTATAATGTTATGCATTGAGGAACCTTCTGAGTTTAGAACTATATTTTTTTATTATTACAAAGCTTGATTCTAGCTTTACTTTCTGATTTACAGTACTAAAAGTTGCTTAAAGAAGTTTCCCAAATAGCTATCCTTTAAAAATGCTGCTCTAAAGTCCATCTTGTAAAATAGAGATATTTAAAGATTTATTTTGATTTAGTGCTATGTGGTGTTTTGCTTTTAAAATAAAAACATCTACAGAAAAAGAACTATATTGAAAAAAAAATAGGTGGTAATAACGTTGGAGGCAAGGAATAAATACTCTGAGAAGCCAGTAGGAACCTGAAGAAAACCTGTAATTAAGACAGCAAATGGAGTTATTTTAGGAGGGATGAAAGGGAGGTCTTCTAATGTTATTAAACCAACTGTCTTTCCTTTGTGAAGCAAAGGAACATACCTGTTTTGTGTTCAAGCAGAGCAAGACCCTTCCCTTTCTATGGGCCAACCAGGTAGCCTGCATTAGAAGCAATTCATAAGAAGAGATGTTGCCTGAAATGGCCCTTTTTCCCCTTTTATCTAATCTAGACAATGTGTGAGATGATAGTATTGACTCATTTTAATTTATTACTCAGATCTTAGGGTGGTCGCTATAATCTGAAGTTTTGCCATTTCATATTTTAGAAAACAATACTCTTAAAATATAAGACTTTCATAAAAATCTTGAAGCCTCTGGACATTAATCTACAGATCAGATTAGCTCCCAAGTATGAAAGCTATTCTGTCCTTAAAAAAGGAGCTTGTACTGCACCTGAAAAAACAGTCTTTAGTGGGATATAAAGATATGTAAGTGACAAGCAGAGTAATTTTTACTGGAAAGTCACCTTTTAACCATGAGCAAATGTATTCTTTATAAAGACAACCTGCACTGCATCTGCTAAGAAATAATAATGCAATTAGTAGCTTTAGCATATCAAAGATGCTACTATTTATGCAACTCTACTTACAACTGTTCGCAAAAACTTTTCATAGTCTAGCAATCAGATTCAGTCTCGTCATCATCTGTTTTCATTGTTAGGCTTGGTTAGTTTTTGAAAATAAATTTTAAGAGCGTGTGTACGTCCTGGGAGTAACATGGTCACCACATAATGGACAGGATGCTAGTGTACTACTAATTTTCTGACTTTCTACATTTCACATCCAGCTGCCATAACCACTTTATAGTTACACAAAACCATAGTTTACTTGGCAAACAGCAAGCAGAAAATTGTTGCTGGACTAAAACTTTGGGGAACTCATTAACTTAAAAAGAAAACCAAAACACTTTTTTTTCAGACTAGTAAGCATAGATAGTTATTTGTTATTTCCGTGTTCTGATAATTTCAGAATAATTTCTGCTGCTTTAACCAGAGATAAGATTTTCTGTTGATACATTTTCATTTAATTTCCTTATTAAAAAAAAAAGTGGAAGATCCTGAAGAAGTGGCATTAAAAATCTCTTTTCAAAAGCCAGTGCAAAACTGTGTTAAAACACTGAAAGCTATACTTCAGTTATGCTGGTGCCTGACTCAAGGTGTGAAGTTGCTGGGAGGTGTCCAGTACATGATTTAAATTAGTTTTTGAAGTATTCATATTTTTTTTTTCCCCTGCAGGAAAAAGAATAGCAGTTTGCTGAATGCTACTCTTGTATTGTTTTCCACAACATAGGAGAATATGCCCTTGTCTGCACTGTTATGAGTGTTACATCATGCAGTACATGACAAAGAAGAGAGTCTATTTAGAAACTTTAATACCTGGAAGTCAGGAAAATCTAGTATTACATGATGATGTGCTAAGGCCTGGGTAACAGGCCCAGGCCAAAGGTTGACCTCTAGATGAGCCCCATAATATTATATTTTATAATCAATAATCAAAATATAAAACATTTATGTTAGGACTTTGTTATAATGCTTATGCTTCAACAATTAGTGCTTATCGAAGATAGGTAGTTAGAGCTAAAATAGATGGTGAAACCAGACATCCAGCATGTTGAAAGATTGGACCTCATGTTTAGAGCTAAAGTAGATAATGAAGACAGACATCTAAAGATCAGACGTTGAGAAATATGTGGTTAAAGATGAAAAAAAAAAAGAAAAAAAAGATAGCAAAAGTCCCTTGGGTCTTGCCTCAGGCCTTGGCCTGGCTTTGGGTGACACCCAACAGGGAGGATGACACCAGATGTTTCCACATAAAGAAAAATGCAAGTCATTCTGACTTGATGAATTTGGTAATAGAGTATTTTAAAAGCTGGACCCTCTTGCAGCAACTTTGGAGACCTCACCTACAAGTGGGTGCACTGTGTAGGACCTCCTAATTCTCCAGATCCTTGCTGCAAGGGAGGCTGCACAGCAACTGTGGGTCTGGATGACGATACCATATTAACAGGGCAACTGGTGGTGTACCTTTCTTGATTACTATAGCTTTCTTTGTGTAGTAATGATTAGGTACATTACCTTGCTTGTTGTCCCCACTGCTTATAATAGAGTATAATAAGCTTATCTTTTTGTAATTAAGTACCTTATTACACTTTTGTATCTTTTGGAGATAAACAGTAAAATAAGCCTGTTCTTTTTATTGGTGTCTGTGTCCCTTCTGTTGACCCCATCAACTGGAAAGAAACATGGTTTTCTTGGAATCCTAACCCTGCTGTGAGGCAACATTCAAATCACTTAGGACCATGCCCTCCTCAGTCCCTCTACCCTCAGGCTCCTCCTTCCCAGTTTAAGTTTGTTCTATAAACGTGATAGGTATGTGCTACTTCTGCTGGGATTCCCACAATGGCTAATGCAGGTTCTCTTGAGACAGTATTGGGAAACCAAAAAAAAAAAAAAATACCAAAAACAAGAAAACATCTGTTACACATACACACACCCCCCATTCCTGTAAAACTTTGTTTATGTTAGGTCACCTTTCCTTCCAGTATCAGCTGTGGACTTCTAGACCTCTGAGAGTAACAGAACAGCAAAATTAAAATATAATTTAAATAAACCAGAGGAAACATCCTCTCATGGTAACAGTGTGATTAAAGGATTTAATTGAATTATAGAGGCTTCGATAGCATGAAATGAAAGTAGAAATACATCAAAAACCACTGTCTCATGCAGAAAAATCATAAAACTGTGTAATGGTCCACAAGAAAATATTTATGCGAGAATAGATGACAGAGGACTTTGAGAGAGCTAGAAGGCATGAAGGATATCAAGTGCAATAAAAAAAGGGATAAACTTAGCAGGGCTAATAAAGAATAAATGTACAAATATTAACCCACAAATAACTGACACACCTATCATTTGTTCCTTTGGAAATAAAGGTTATCTTAAAAATATTAAACTTTTATGATGATTCAATAATGAAACAGCCTGATATTTAAATGACTTCTGAATATTAAAATCAAATGTCATTTCCTGTATCCAAAGCTGAAAATACTATCTGCACAATCTCCTTCATATTTCATCTTTTCAAAACACATTAGTCATTTTAATAAAGCTCCAAAGGAAACACATTACAATATATTTTAGTTTGCATTTCTGTAAAGAAAGTAATCTACTGATAACTGTTAAGACCCTCTCCTCATTTAAATCTCCATCTATAAAGGTATGCATAATGACCAAATAATATCAAAAGAAATCACCATCTCTATCTGTAGCCCACTGTATCAAGCTGCACCTCCAAGCCACTGAACTTTCTGCCAGTGTTCTGAAAGATGGGCTGCTGATGAAGGCAATTACCACAGGCTTAGATATTGTAAGTTGTTAAAAATAGACCAAATTCTATAAACAGTTATGCTTACAAATATGTCTGCTTTCCAAGGGTGGTTGACTGTAGTGATAATATTCACATGTATAAAGTGTGTTTATAATCAAGTGCAGCATTGAGGTCTGAGGTCACCCTGCATACTATTTTGTACAATATTAAAAGTCCCTTTGATTTATGCCTAACAGCATATTTTTAAATAATAGATTCATAGCATGGTTTGGGTTGGAAGAGACCTTAAAAATCATCTAGTTCCAACCCCCTTGTCATGGGCAGGGATGCCTCCCACTAGACCAGGTTGCTCAAAGCCCCATCCAACTAGGCCTTGAACACTTCCAGGGACAGGGCATCCCCAGCTTCTCTGGGCAACCGCTTCCTGTGTCTCACCACTTTCACAGCAAAAGAATTATCTCTTAACATCTAATCTAAATATACCCTTTTTCAGTTTAAAACTATTACACCTTGTTCTATCACTACACTCCCTGATGAAGAGTCCCCATGTTTCCTGTAGGCCCCCTTTAAGTACTGGAAGGCTGCTATAAGGTCTCCCTGAAGCCTTCTCTTCTCCAGGCTGAACCCAACTCTCCTAATCTGTCCTTGTAGGGGAGGTGCCCCCTGATCATCTTCATGGCTCTCATCTGGACCCACTCAAGCAGGTCCACGTCTTCCTTACATTGGGAGCCTCAAGACAGAAAGTTTCCTGCTAGTTACTATGTCTTTAAAAATCTTTAAGAGGGTCATCTTTTAATTTTCATACAGATATTCAACAATTATTTTTTATTTTTCTTGTTTTTCTTTGAACTACACTAAAAGGTGACTTGGGTACACATTGCCTGTGCAAAACTAGTTCTAGATTTCTTGACTGATCATTGAAAACTGAAGACTGAGTTTTAAATATAGCTTTTAAAGGTATTTAATTGGAAGGTAGGTCATTGCATACCATACATGACTAGACAGGAAGGGAGCACTTGTTTATCTTCAAATGAGTCAGGGCCATTAGTTAGACTGCTGTTTACTGTGCAGGCAAGGAAAAAAAGAATAATTAAGTTGCACAGAAATAAACTTCTATCTTTCTGAGTCTCCAGTAACAAGTAATGGCATCTCATTAAATCAACAGATCATTCCTGCACTTACATATATAAGATTAGATATTCATTCAGTTTACCTACTCTGAAACAGCATTGCCTTAAATTATCTCCGTAGTCATATTAAGCTGGATAATTTGATGGTTGTAATATTTGTATCTCTTAAAAGGTGGGCTAATCAAATTTCATGCTTCAGGCTTATAAAGGAATTGCCACAGGGAGTCCCTCCCACCACTGCAGTCAGCATTGCACAGTGAGGTAGATACACCCTTCTCTCTGCATCGTCTGCTATTAGCCATGGCAGGTAGCAAGATACATCATTTAGCAGGCGTTTAAGCAGTCAAGATTCAGCATAATGTCACATTAGGACATGCTTTTCAGATGACTCCTGAAGAAACTGAAGGCTGGCCAAAAAAAAAAAAAAAAACATAAACAAAAAACCCACCAAAAGCACAAACACATAACGCACACAAAAAAAAAAAAAAAGAAAAGAAAAAAAAAAAAAAACGAAAAAAGAAAACCACTTCTCTGTTTGCAATGAGAAATGCTCGTTTATATAAAATATTCACTTTGTCTCTGCTCTTGCATTACATAAGTATGAACTGTGATGAAAAAATGGACATTCTGGCTATGTTCAGGCCACATTAGCAGCACAAAAGGGCAAGTTCACCCTTCACTTTTTTCAAGTAAATCGAATTCACATATGACTTCTTACAGCTTTTTAGTGGGATTTTATCTGTTTTCTTTGTCTTAAAGCACATTAAAACTGACATGTTCAAGTGTATTACTTCCCCCTTTGATCAAGTCTTAAGCCACTGGTTCTACACCACTGTTTTAACTTAGATATTATCCTCTGTATAGAGATACTGTAAAAAAAAAACAAAAAAAAAAAACAAAACCACAACTCCTCCATATTCTTGCCTATATATTAGTTATTTATAGAAGAGCATTACTACTCAAAGGAAAGTGTGGAAGGAGGTTAAGTTCAGAAAGAGATTTCATTCAGATTTTAAAGTTTTCTAAGATCTATCTTACTGTTACTATAAATTAACTAGTTGTTCCCTCATATCATAGAAACAAAATCAGGTCACCCATGGGAATGCTGGGAAGTACAATTTTGGTTTATTCATTAATGTTTCCTTGTCTCATACAAGGAGTAAGAAAGTATTCATGACCATGTATCAGGCAAACTCAAAGCAACATGTCTCAAAAAACTGTTACATGTTCTTTTCTGTATCTCCTAATACTTAAAAATAAAACTGGTAGCATAAAGATCCTGCACACTCTGAGTTAAAATCTGTTCCTACTTTGATCCTGTAAGGGCCCAGTTGCATGCACACAGCTAAGCAAGTGCTGTCACCTTTTTTTGTGTAAACCTCAGCCACTTCTTTAATTTTCTTTGTAGGGCTGGATAGAAAGTGATGCATCTCTTCATCAATTTTTCAGTTTCTTCAAATTCTCCTCCCTAACCCAAGGCCAGACAAAAGTGGAAAAATATAGTAAAAAAAGTTTCAATGAGTGAAGAGAACAGTGCAATTCAATATAAAATGACTGAGATTAAATTTAATGAAACAACACTACTGTTTAATTCAGCAAATATAATATGGAGTTGGAACCAGACATTAGTATATTGTTCTACAATATCTTACTCAGTAATTTCATTACTGCTTTCATAGAAACATAGAAATGTCTGGGTTGGAAGGGACCTCCGGAGGCCATCTAGTCCAACCCCCCTGCTGAGAGCAGGGACATCCTCAACTAGAGCAGGTTGCTCAGAGCTTCCTCAAGCCCCACCCTGAATGTCTCCAGGGGTGGGGCCTCAACCACCTCCCTGGGCAACCTGTTCCAGTGCTCTACCACTCTCCTGGTAAAGAACTTCTTCCTTATTTCCAAACTAAATCCACTCCTTTCTAATTTCAAACCATTACCCCTCGTCCTTTCACTCCAGACCTTTGTAAACAGTCTTTTTATAAGCTCCCTTCAGGTAGTGGAAGGTGGCTATTAAGTGTCTCTCTCATGTCCACATAGAAGTAATGAATGCTTAGAACATACATGTAGGTGCAACCTTTTTTACCCAAATATTTTTCCCCAAGTATTTCCCTAAATCAGTTGTAGTCTGTGCACATTATTATATGCTAAACACATAGTATTCAGATGTTCTTCATGCAACTGAGAATCATTTAGCTGTGCTTCCACTTCTAATTTATCATTTACTTCGATTTAAAGGTTAAAGTGAAGTAGCTTTGGTATCTGTCTGTAGAACATAGGCAGTCATTCCACAGTCACATAGCCTTGTGGCTACTTGCACTCTCATCAGCTTCCTGACCAAAGTAACACTGGACTTTCCAATTCACGACTTTTAGCCTTGTGTGGCAGCTTCTCACTGCCATTGGGAAGTACAACTTTCCTTACAATACATTCACATTTAGATTGTACTAAAACTTTTTAAGATATTTTTGTCTTTTCACACTTTTTTAAAGTATCAGCATGCTGCTTTGAGTTAATAAAACATTATTTTCCACTTTTTCCTCTTTGGCTGTTTGGGTTCCAGCAGGCCTAGTCAGGCACTGTAGCTCCTCTGTGCCAGTTGTGGCTCTAGGAAAGACATGCAGGCACAGAGATAAGGACCTACTCCCAAAGAAGCACTAGGTTGATTAAAAAAGGAATGAGTGTTTTCCAGAACTATGCAAATAGTGCATTAAGCAAAGAAGCTTGAAGCCCAGAAAATTTCTGCTATCCATTTTTTTTAACATAGGATTTCTCTTGTCCAAGAGGTGTCTGAAGAGGCAACAAAGCTCAAATTGTCTCATTCTTAAAATATAAGCTGGAGAATTCCCTATTAAGCTCTGTGATGGTCTTGCTTAGATCACAAGGTTATGCAGCTCATGTATAGCTTTGATTTATGGTGTCAGGAGTTAACCTGGCATTACCCAGATAATTTGCATCACTTGAATTAGCTAGTTTGTTAAGATGAATAATCAAAATTTCTTCTTTGTTTTAAGGGTGTTGGTGAACTTTGCATGAAACACTTTTGTACTACACTTCTCAGTATGAGCCCATCATTTCCCTCATTTCAAATCTGATGCCCCAGAACTAGCCTGATAGTTTTGAAAGTGAATGTGACTCATGACAGAGAATTGCAAAGAGATGTGACAATGCATTTGAGTTTTTCTTATGATAAACACTCACTTGGCAATGGTGCTGATTTATAACATCTAAGAAAGACTTTACATTTTCTAGGGGAGAGGCCTACAATTTGTTGCATGCTGGACTCAATAATTCAATCTCACTAGACTCATTAATTCAGTTATTATTTATGATGAAGTAATGCACTAAAATGGCTCCCACATAACTGCCCTTGCCAAAACAGTCTCCTGAAAACAGGTTCTTACTCTAGCAGCTCAATCCAAACAGCAGTTCCTCCCACTAGCTAAAACCTAGAACAGAACAACTGTCCTGCAAACATACAGGTGTAATGCTACAAACTTGTTCACATCATTTGCAGCTACTCAGTTGCAACATATGCCATTAGATAGACTTTAATCTATAAATGTTTATTATAATTCTACCATACTTTTGTATATAGCCACAGGAAAACACAAAGAAATCATCATAGATGAGCCAGAAAACCTTGATACAGGAAGCGGGGCAAAGTTCCCCAGAGAAGTATAACTATTGTTGAATATATTTATTACCGAGGTCAGTTCAACCTTTTTGCTAACGTATATCCATTTTTGAGAATAAATTCATGTTACTCTGCCTTATGGCTGCTGTTGCTTCTAGTGGTCACACAGAAGGCCATTTAGGAAGAGGAAGCTCTGAAATTCATGTTCCCTGTGGTAGGGGATTCCCCTCTGGAGGGGCTGAGGGATGCCACAGCCACAGCATTGAGGAAGTGAAATTTGACAGTGCTCAGCTGCTTCTGCTCCTCTACTTTTACCACATTTCCATTAGAGGTGCACCAAAAGCCACAAGCCAGGAGAGCAACTTTTGTGCCCAGCTCTTCTGATCCTGGCTTCCTACCTCCTTCCAGACAAGGTTCAGAGGAGAAGTCCTGCAGCAGCTCACTGCCCCTTGGCTTCCTCTCCCTCCTCAGGGAAGCCAGGCTGCTCCCTATGCCCTAGCCCTCACCCTGCTGTGGGTGCCAGTGGAGGAAGTCCCTTTGAAAGGAGTTCCCAGGAACTCCCTTCCTGTTGTAGGGAGCTGGGATTGTAACTATATCTCCAAATTCAATGCTGTTACATTAGTAGCTTAAAAATGCAATGAAATCATCTAAGCTATTGTATTTGTCCAAGACCAGTGTAAAGGGAAAGGAGTGGCATAAATAATCCCAAGAAGTTAACATGCTAATATTCTTTCTTAATAACCTAAAATTTTATTATTGATGTAGGTAGATGGATTATTAAAAAACACATTGAAATTTATCAGCAACCTTTAAAATGGGATATCATCACTATCCTCATTTGAGTGAGAACAGAACTAATTCTGTTCAGAGATTCTACTTTTCAGCTCAGTTCTTTTGACTAACTGCACTGTCTGAAGTTAGCAGCCTGTTTTCACAGGCAGTGTCTGCTGACAGCAGTGATAACTCCCCCTGTTTCAAGTTACTATCAAGGAGTGGTGTGCAGACCAAGGCCACTGCTGGATCTTGTGTAACACACTGGGGGGTGCAGGAAAGTGAAAGGCCACACCTGTAGGGGGGAGCTGACAGGGCAGGTGACCCCCAATTGATCAACAAGGGATTCCATCCCATATACGTCATATTTGGTATAAAGAAGAGGGATCCGGAGGGTCTAGAGCTTGCTTGTTTGCTCGCTTGCTCTCTCTCTGGGGGGCACCTGGGCTCCTCCCTCTTACACCACTTTGCCAGCTTTGCTCAGCTTGGCTCAGGTCCTCTTTTGCTTCCTTCCTTGGAGCATCCCAGAAGGATCCTGGTCCATTCTGCCTTTGATCCCAATCAGTGTGTTCCTGAATCCAGTACCAGAATCCAGCTCCTGAACACAGCTCCCGTCTGCTGAGGGGCCCAGTCTGGGACTCCCCCAGTGCCTGCTCCACAGCATCAGTGGTGACGGTGATGTAATTACCATCAGGGGGTTGGGTTCAATACCAGTTTTGTATATGTTTGAAAATAATAAAAATAGCATATGTACATTCTCATTAAAGCTGTTCTAGTTTCCTTTTCTAATCACTGTCTCTCTCCCTTATTCCCTTTCTCTTCCTTTGTGGAGGGAGGGGGGTTAACAGAGAGCGGCTGTTATTGGTCTAAGGGGCTGCCCTGGCCCTAAACTGTGGCAATCCTGCTGCAGGTTCTCCTGATAGCTCCTGGTAGAGCAGGGGGAACAACCCTTGGTGGAGAATGGGTTTATGGACTTGAGACAGATAATCCTAAAGCAGAAAGCTTGTTAGGAATTAAAAGGACAATTTAGAGGCTTTGATCATTTCTTTTTTGATTTTGTGATTTTTAGATACTCATTCATATTATAAGGAAGCCAAAGAGAATTTTTTTTAAAGGATAAGCAGCCAGTAACAGGAGCATGTATTGCAGAAGTCCTGTGTAGGAAACTATTTTCTTGCATAATTGTTCCCTTTTCCTTTTGTTTAAATACAAGCCATTGCAGATGAAACTGTACCTCTGTCTTCTGCATTTTAAACCTTTGTGCACTAATGAATCTAAGTGTCACAGCAGACTCTAATAAGCATCATTCTCTTTCATTTAACTCTATAGCTTGCCACTACACACTTTAGAAGATCTGTTGGTTTATTCATAGCAATCACTAGATATTCTTTTTCATTAGATAGGTACTCATTTTCCCTGTTATGATTTTCATTATTAAGCAAGCTATGAAATGTAAATACTGGCCTCAAAACCTAGGGCAAAAATGCCCCCATTCGTATTTGAAATGCAGTCTCTTGTATTGTAAATGATCTTAAAGATCTGTGCACAAAAAACCTTGAAATTTTCTTCATTTATGAAAGAATGAGAGAAAGAAAAAAAAAAAAATCAAGAAGGTGGCTCTGTATAACCCACTTATCCATTTCCCTTGTTAACTGAATTTCTTGTAGTTAATTTAAGCAGCAGGACTGCAATTATAAAAGCATCCATAAGCAACTATAAAGAACTGCCATATTCCCACCCAGGTTCTTAACACACATTTTAAACCCAGAAACAAATATATAACTGGTATTTAAATAAGTACTACTTCATACAAAAAACCCACAGCTTTACAGGATTTATAGAACAACCATTTCTACAAACCAAGAGTCATTTTTCATACTATTTTATCTCATATCTGTGCCTGATTTAGGGTGAACAGCCTCTAAATTAAGATAAATGTAACCATTGTTTGTATTTAAATCTTTCTACTCTGTTACTTCACATATTGAAGACTGAAGAAGATGCATTTAATTTACTTGACAGTCACATCATCCTTGTACATAATCTGCCACAGATATCACATCCTAGAACATGTCCTAGAGCACTAAGCCACCTCAACTAATTTGTTACTTTCAAGATCTTGCCAATAAACGTTTGACTAAATACTGTTTGTGGTTTATTATGATGTTTTAGTTCTACTACATAGCCATGTTCTGAGTACAAGAAGACCCTCAAAAGCACAAGATTTTTTTTTTTTCTATAATATTAGAGAATCTAAAGGGTAATAATGGAGATTATCTTCAGTTCTAACAACTCTTAAAATAAAGAATATAATTTGTTTTTATGGCCCTAACTAATAAGGGACAATTTCTCATTTCACTTCCATCCATGGGGCCTTAGTGGCCTAGAGAGCCATAATTATTCCTGAAAGTTTTTCCCCTACTATGCTTGCTTGTGTGAATATATGCATAAATTATGCTGAGTATCAACGCCCTGTAGATTTTTTTTGAGGGGGGATATAAATAACCAATGCTTTCTGATGATTAGAACACCACATAGGGATTCCGCTACAACAAGATTAATGGCTTAATGAGAATGTACAATTCCTTAAGAATCCAATATAACTGATAAAGCAACTGCTTATATACTAGATAGTTACACCTGTAAAGTACATTATCAGTTTCTCACAGTGGGAGTGAGCAATGGGGAAGGAAATGCTTGTTGAAGACATCAGTTCATGATACTTGGGATGTAAGAAATGCAAAAACTCATCCCCAAACTTATAAAGCATCCACAGAAATACTTTTAAAATTTTACTCCATCCATGAATGTAGGTGCACTACAAAGCAACAAATTGGTGGAATTTTTATGAGGCATTCCTCAAAAAATTCACCTTCCTTTCACAGATAAAAAAAATCAGATGTTTTCTCAGGGGTGCTAAAAAGTTTAAAATATCATTGGTGAAAGCCTCCCTCCAACTTGAGTTGCACACAAAATTGTCTTTTCTCTTTGTTTTGACATTAGTATCTGATCTAAGATTACCTTTCATTCAGACCAGGGTTCAGTTATTAGAAGTTAAGATTTCTTATATGGTATAAGTAAAAATAACTTAGGAGGAAAAAGATTCATACCATAAAAGCACCTGCTCATATGAGGTTTGATCAGCCTTTCCACAAAGCCAAGCACCATGAGTATCTCTGTAAAGCTTCTCTTTACAGTGTCCCTTCAGTTTTCTCTTTCTCTTTTTAAGCCAAATTTCCATTCTGTTCAAAAATTGTTAGCTCAAACTTCATGTAATCAAAAAAAAAAGGCAGAGTAAAAGAAAAGAGTAAATTTATTCCAGGTTAGGAAAATATTAGGAAAAAAAATACACTTGCCTCTAATGAAGCTTTCATTATTTATATATCTTTTCACAAATAGTCTGCAATAAGACTCACAAATCAAGCTATGACACATCCAAGGCTGAAGAAGCCAGTAAGTATTTTCCAGTGTTTTGGGTTTGTTTTTTTTTACCTGAAAAGACTTTGGAATTAGAAAGTGACTTGGCAATTTCTATACTTCCATCTTGTCTACCACCATATAAGAACTATATTCTTTCATATAAAGCTGCTGAGTGACATTTCTTTCACTGAGGTTTCCACTGGAAAAATAGTAGTAGTAATATATGAAATAGAATAGTAGTAATGCTAAACTTTTTTTTCCTGATGGCATAATTAGAAGTTCAGGATTTTTTTTCAATTATACAAAAAAACCCCAAACCCAAAAACCTCAGAAAGTTCCTTTCATAATGTCTATGTGTATAGTTTGTTAGTAAAAGTAGTCCTACTCCCTATAAAGGTAAACTATCAAATCTTTCCTGTGATCAATTACAAAGTAAAACTGAAGGAATTATACAGAAAATTAAAGAGCAAATACTGAAAGCAATCCATGTGGTGTCACATTGCTGAGAGTACAAATGATTTTGAAAAACTTCAGCAGAGAATAGTGAACAAAGCTGTAAATGTTAAATCATCTTAATTATTCCCAAAATATATTAATTTCTCATTTACATTAGCGTGCAAATAAATGAAGGGGTTTTTGTTTTCCAGCAACCTTTTGTACAAGCTAATTGATGGTTTGCCCTTGGGCTCCTTTGCCTTAGGAAGGATAAGAGTTTTGCATTTGAGTTTAAATGCAGAATATCAACATTAAAGTATCTTATCCTTCCAATTGCATTGGGTACTTAAAGTGGTGGGTAGATAGGAAAAATATTCTATATTGTATACCAAAAATCTAGCATCTTGCAAGATAACATCTTAGAAGGGTTTTTTTGAACAGCAAAGAATTCTGAAAATATTTTAAATAAAACATTCTTAAATATAATCCCTACTTCCTTCCACCACAATTTTCTCCTCAATTACTCTACTTCCCCTGTACTAAGAGGGAGAAGGTCAGTGGGTCAATGCAGACTAGTGGAAAACCAAGATAGCTGTTCTATATTTTTAAAGAGATACTGAGATTTTGATCATGAAAACTTCACTGCTACTCCCCCCCCTGCCCAGACTAGCTACCTTAAGTCTAAGGTAACCACAAACCTATCACTTTGATACTTACCTGAACTGTTGGCATCAGAAAAAAATAACACTCTGACAGAACCACAGAAGTACCAGCCAGCCAGTATTTGTCCTCACACATTTATTTCTCTCTCACCCACCCTGCCACACAGAATCTATCACAGCTCAGGAGCTGGCAATCCGTCAGCATTTAGGGGTAAAATAACCATTCTGGTAAGGGGAGGGGAGAGATAAATCACCCACAGGCTTACAGCTCTGATCTAAGCCCTTTTCTGCAGGTGGTGGGGTACCCAAAGGGGTTAACATCTCATTAGGCTCTCTGGTCATTTAGTGAGGGGGTTCTAGCAAAACAAGAATTATGTCCTTAAAGTATTTTGTGACCTCAAAGGAATAAACTGGAGGCTAAAAGTCATGTATTAGGCCATCAGGAAGGAAAGGCCACACACATATAAAAAATGGCCCTTAGTTCTAACATCAGTTATAGCTCCACATGAGGAAGTTTGGTCTAAGAGAATGTGAAAACCTCTTTCAGAAGGGTGAGAAATCTATGATGTTAAAGACACACTAACTCAGGCCAGAGGAGGACTTCAGTGAAATAAACAATGAAAATACTCAAATATTAATTTAGTTCTATTATCTTTAATATATGTTTCATGATAGTCTATAATAAAGGAATAGTATCTATGTAGTAGCATCATTTTCAACCGAACTTATAAGAAATTTATACAAAATATTATTAGGGTATAAGAAAGAGAGGTGGGCCCCTTAAGAGCTTAAATCACATTTCATTATTTCCAGTTCAGTTCAGACCAGAGGTAAACTATAGTTAATATGAAATGCTACTCATTGACCATTGTAAAATGAGTTGTCATTTTCAGGCCAGGTCCTGACTGAAAGATACGTACCTCACATCGCGGGTAATTGCTCCCCCGGGCCTTGATCTTGCAGATGTCTGCACAGTGTTATGCACATGAGCAATATCAATGACTCCAAGACTTTCTGGTTATGGCCTTGTATTCATGGGAATATCTCATATTCATGCAGATCAGTATACGTGTCAGCATTTGCAGTGTCAGAATACAGGCTGACAGCCTTGGTAGAATCATAAGAGAGGGAGGGAAGATAAAAAATAAACTATCCATTTGCCTATTTGTGTGGGACATCTAATTCTTAATGAAGATGCACTCGACAAGTCTGTGTCTGGCTACATGTCAGCAGCCTGCCAGTGCACTGTCCCTGTTCTGTGGATGAAATGTGGAAGACTTCTTTATGCTTTAAAACCAAATGATGTAAATTCTTATTTATATAAAAAGTAAATTGTATAAAACTATAAATAATTTTATTATTAGAAAGGCTACATTTTAAAAAGTAAATTACTCGATGCAAGTTTCAATGCTTAATCTCACCACTCTATTGCTTTCATTTCCAAGACATGTGACAGGAGCATTTACCATTTCATTAAACTCATGGAGAGTGTAATAATGATGCCTCTTAGTCAAAAGTCTCAAAGTCAGATTGACCAATAAGTGAAAACTCCTCACATATGTATGAATAATGATTAATGACCACTGGAGCAATAAACAGATTGCATTGCTCTGTGCAAGCCACAGGGGCAAGACAACCATTTTGTCACCATATCTGTATATACATGAACAGATAAAAATCCATGTAAATGATCCTTAGGTGACTACAGCATATTCTACTGCAGCTGCTCTGCTTTTGTAGTTTATAGACAGATAGATGAAATTGTTACAGCCTATGGGCAAACCAGAGATGGTTGTGCCTTGCTAGTGCTAAAGCAACAGTTGCTGCCAGATTTTTTTGTTCTTTCCTTCTGCATAGACATCTCTTACACAAATTACAACAATCTACCCGCAAAAAATTCAAAAGAATTCAAAAGAACCTCATCTGTTACACAACTTTCAAAAAGGTGTAAAGCTGTATTTTTTTTTCATTGATATAGAATGTCTCTGCTTGATGATCTTAAAGGTGTCTTCCAACCAAAATGATTCTATCATTCTACATTTCTTACAAGTCATGCACATTTACATTAGAGGTTCATTATATAGCTTGTCAGATTCTTATCTCCTGCTACAGAGATAAACCCAGCTTTTTGAGGACTACCCAATAGAGCATAAAAAAATTACTCTTTTTAAATTTTAGCCCTCTTTTAAGAATACCTGAAAGAAGAATTTGCAAAATCAATGATGTTATGTGTGACATCATTGTTTTAACAAGACAACCTCATCTGGAGCTGCCCAGATATGTTTCTGAATCTGTCAATGACTTCTTGCTTTACATGTTTCCAAGCTGTATGTGATATAGCCATGCAAGTATTAAAAACACAAACTGTATTGGGTCAGACTAAAGGATCATTTAGTCTATAACCTGTCCTTGATAGTGGCTGAAGAGGGTTGACAAGGTAAAATATATGGTGGTAATTCCCCAGTACATCCACCTATGTTCCAGAGTCCTGCAGCAAAGGACTTTCTCGAACAGAAAAAATGGATTTGATAACAGCTTGTAAATCAGACTGCAGGCTGTGAAATTTGGTACTGATGTAGTTCTGTAAAGATTTCTTACTGGAATAAATCACTTTGATGTTGTAAATGCCGTCTTCTATGACTGCAAAATATTTGTACCTCAATTCATGAAGTTAGAACAGCTTACAGGAGGACAAACCCATCCTTCTAAATCCCAGTGTAAAGTTACACCATGTAAATTACTCTCAATAGATTTTTCTTCTATGAATGTGTTAATTTGCTTCAGTACCTGTGAAACTCTTGGCATCCCTCAAAATCTATAGCAATGATTTTCTCAAAGTAATTTCTACTTTGTGATGCAACACTTCTTCCTGCTTTGTTTGTTTTGTTTGTTTGGGTGTTTTGTTGTGGGTTTTTTGTTATTTGATAATTTAATTTCTTAGTTATATTTAATAATAATTACTTCCCTATTTATCATTATCATGTTGCTCACAATTTAATATAACTCTGTTACCCAGCTGTCTTCTCCTTCTGAGGCTAAGGAGTCCTACCCTGCTTAGTTGCTTCTCATATATCATTCAACACCCTCATCTCTCTTCTGTTCACCCTTTCTAGTTAACATATTAATGTGTTAAATGTGTTTTTTAGTTGATGGCACATTACTGATTTTAATTATTGACTCATGTATCTAGGATTTTGACCTTTGAATTTTCTTTACTTCTCAGAAAAGCAATGTTACATTTTATGATTATATATTCAGAGTAGGATGAGTAAAAAACCCAAGAATCTGTAACATCAAGATCAAAAAAACCCAAAACTTGCAGAAGTGAACTCAAATGAACTGTGCAGCATTTAAGTCATGTTGCAATGAAAAAAAATCAGATGATGCATGTGCTTCTTTCCTAGATGAAAAAATAAGTCTTATATCTTAATCATATGATAATTTATGATTCAGTTTTGAGTGGAAGCTTGTGTTTTTCTTCTTCCATGCTTTGTACATTTTCACAGCATTTTGCTGATTGTATCAGAAAATATTGTTATCCCCTGTGAGGCAGATGCATTACACAAACCACAAATTGAAGAACCAAGTAGTTTGGTTTACCTTCCCTTTTGACTGAATTTAGAGAAATAATTTGTTATTTTGAGGACTCAGCTGTCTGACTGATCATCAGCATCATTACTGACTCTTAAACATGCGGTGACTTGGAACCTGGCCGTCAGGGTCCAGCATGCCCATAAAGAAACACAGAAGAAATAACAAAGAAATGCAGTGAAACCGCAAGTGCTGCCATATCGCAGGCAGCAAGAGAGCTACAACCTTCTTGGCAAAACATCACCAGCAGTGCACACGAGGGAGCTGGGCTGCAGAGCACAGCAGCCCAACACAAACATTGGCAGTAGTCAGATAGGGCTGTACGCTAAGAAGGAAGAGAAATCAACTTAAAAACTCAAATAAGTAAAATAAAATTAAAAACCAAACAAACCAACACCAACAACAGCTCAGTACTAGCACAGTCCTACAACAATGGTCTCTGCATGGCAAAAGAAGGCTGTGCTCCTGACACTGGACAAGATAGAGGTGGAAACTCAGACAGCACTCCCACAGAAGAACATGATGGTTTAGGCTGCAGGCTGAAAGGAATTCCTCAGCCTCATCCTGGTAGCAGGGAGCTGTGCACGGTGTGAGCAGGTTGATGATCTGCTCAACAAAGCAGCACAGCTGCAAGGTGAAGTTGAAAGGCTGCAAGCTGAAGTCAAAAGGCTTAGGAGCATCAGGGAGGCTGAGGAAGAGATCAACTGGTGGAGCCAAACTCTGTCTGCCCTGAGACTGAGAAGGGAACACTCATTAAAAATTACCAAGGGTCAGATACCCCCTACATACTGTACCTGTCAGACTGAAGGCAGAAACCTAAAGGAAAAGAGGCAGGTCCATGGTCAAGGCAGCAAGCAAACTACTGCCTTGCCCACCTTACCCCACACCCTTGACAGGGGGCAAGAGCAACAAGTTCCTGCCCAGCTCAGCAGGCATGTTGCCTCAGTTATTCCCCCAACCTCCCAGGTGCCCTTGCAGAACAGGTTTGATGCCCTGTAAGTGCAGCCAGCCAATGAGGAAGAAGAATCACCTAGCTTGGAAGTGTTCCCAAAACTAAGGAAGCCCAAGTCCAGCATCCAAACATCTTCCATCAAAAAAAAAATAGAAGAGTCATTGTTATAGGTGACTCCCTTCTGAAGGGAACTGAAGGCCTGATATGCAGACCTGACCCACTTCTAAGGGAAGTTTGCTGTCTCCCCAGGATCTGAGTTAAAGACATGGTAAGGATGCTTCCTACCCTGGTACAGCCTACAGATTATTATCCATTATTGACCTTCCAGATAAGCAGTGATGACCTTGAAAGAAGAAAACTGAGGGTTGTCAAGAGACACTTCAGGTCCTTGGGTCAACTGGTCAAGGGAGTGGGAGCACAGGTGATGTTCTCTTCTATCCCCTCAGTCATGGGGACCAACCCAGAAAGACTGAGGAGGACCAACCAGATCAATTCATGGCTTCATACACGGTTCCACCAGCAGGACTTTGGGGTTTTTGACCATGGGTCAGTTTACATGAGGCCAGGCATGATGGTGGCAGATGGGGGTGCCTCTCTCAAAGGGAGAGAAGGATTTTATCACAAGAATTGGCTGGGCTCATTGACCAAGCTTTAAACTAGATTCAAAGAGGGGGAAAGGGAAAAAAACAGGCTTGCTGGAAACAAGCCTGGGACGTTTGTGGGGCAGTGTGCCAGCTCCACTGCTATTTCAGCGGAAGTAGGAGACAATGAGCCATGTGATGGGGAAGATGCAAAAGCCATCAATGAGCTTGGACTCACAGTAGAACCTGGGAATGATTGAGTAGATGCGAAGGAGGAGGGGTTAATGATACCATCAGGCCTTCGTGTCACAAGATGAGGGATGACACACTGGGGTTGGAGGGATAGGGGGCTAGTAAGGAACTTCAGCCCATTACCCTGCAGCATGCTGGGGACACAGCAGCACAGCCAAAATCTCAGAGATGATCCAGGGGCTCCTGTGATAGTAACGGCCAACAGGGAAACACCAGGGAAACACCTCAAGGGAATTAATGGGTGTTTCTCTGGAAAGGGGACACAGCCAACTGCCCAGCTCAAGTGCCTCTACACGAGCGCATGCAGCATGGGCAACAAACAGGAAGAGTTGGAAGCTACTGTGCTGCTGGAAGGCTACGACATAGTGGCCATTACTGAAACCTGGTGGGATGAATCCTATGACTGGAGTGTGGCTATCGATGGCTACAAGCTATTCAGAAGGGACAAGAGGGGAAGGAGTGGTGGAGGCACTGCCCTCTATGTTAAGAAATGGATTGAACGTGAGGAGATTTCCCTAAAGAAGAGCCATGAGCAAATCAAAAACCTATGGGTAGGAATTAGAGACCAAGGCTGAGGTCTACTATAGGCCTCCCAATCAAAGGGAGACTATTGATGAAGCATTTCTACTCCAGCTACAGGACTCCAGCTGGACGTGTGCAGCCAGTGTGTGCTTTCAGCCCAGAAGGCCAATCGCATCCTGGGCTGCATCAAAAGAAGTGTGGCCAGCACATCGAGAGAGGTGATTCTGACGCTCTACTCTGCTCTGGTGAGACCTCACCTGGAATACTGCGTCCAGCTCTGGAGCCCTCAGCACAGGAAGGGCATGGACTCGATGGAGCGAGTCCAGAGGAGGGCCACAAAGACGATCAGGGGGCTGGAGCACCTCTCCTATGAGAACAGGCTGAGGGAGCTGGGATTGTTCAGCCTGGAGAAGAGAAGGC
>JANHFX010019549.1:0-15890 GCA_027560015.1 Chloroceryle amazona
AAGTAGAGAGCCTTAAGGTATAGTTTGAAATACAAATAATGTATTCGTAATGTTCTCCCCTCTCCATAACAAGGAGGTGCTGCAGGCTGGGCAAGGGTTCAGTACCCCAAGTGGGGTCTCACCAGATACATAGTTATATATAACTTATAGCAGGTTGTAGAGCCAAAATGGTTCCCTGGTGCTGGGAAAGGCATCCTGGCACAGGGGCAAGAACAGCTCAGAAATGAGTCCTTTAGGGGTGCAAGAGGTGACTGCATCCACACCTTTGCGTCTCTCACTCCCCTTCTTGTCGATTAAAACCAGTAAAAACAGACAAGCATTGCTCCTGCTATAGCCTCTATACTGTCCAGTATAGAAGGAGTCAGCATATAATCAACAGGTGTTAAATGACTAATAGCCTGCAGAGGTCGAAAAGGTGACACTAAAGGGTCTGTGGCATTTCATGATACCTATCATTCTAAAGCACCTACCCACCTAGAATTTGCATATACTCCAGGCTGCATAGCCACTACAGACTTACAACATCTGTTAATCGTTTATACACTACTTATACATATGTTAATACCAAGCTTCATCATAAGGTTAATAGCAACAATCTGTTCTTGCTTTGAGACTGTGTGGATGAGCTCAGCAAAATCAACTTGAAGGGCAGGAAAAATGTGCCCAAACATTTCCTGCTGGAAGATTGCTCTTTTAGTAGTAAGGTCAATTCTCTGGGGTGATGTGAGAGAAGATAGCTCTCTTTTTTTTTTTATGCCCTTTAAAAAAATTCCAGAAGTAGGAAGGCCATAAAATCTTGAAACTTATTTAACGAAAGGCTATTCCTGGATGATACAGCATTAAACTGGTGAACTTCAGGATAGTTTATGAATGTTAATATACATCCTGAGGACTACAAATGTATCTATGTACTCATTATCTACCCACAAATAAAATAGCAAAATCTTGCCACTTTTCACGGGGGGCGGGGAGGGTTGCGGTTAACAAATCTGTAACTCAGAGTGCTTATGAGGGTAAGAGCTGGCTCTTACCTCAAAACATTTGCACGGGGAATCACATATGAGTTCAGTGTGCTCATTTCCTAAACCACGGCATCTAAAAACTCCTGATCATTTCAAGCAATCCCAAACAGTACACTGGAGAGAGCATCTCCTTGGGTTTAATACTGACTTACCACAAGCTTGGGCTTGATTTTATTTGGATGATCACATCCAGCTGTAACAAACCCCAGCTATTAACACACTCTTTGCATTGGGCTCATTTGTTTAGGTGTTGCCCTCTCCCATGCAATTACCAGGAAATGGGCAGCAGACCCTGGGGTCTTCTTTATCACCTTCTCTGCTGAGCGATGCCTCTGGGGCTGCAGCTTTCTCATCTTCAAAGTGCTTGGGAAATAATCTGGAATACATTCAGAGAATTATTGTGGA
Source organism: Chloroceryle amazona (assembly GCA_027560015.1). Classification (NCBI taxonomy): domain Eukaryota; kingdom Metazoa; phylum Chordata; class Aves; order Coraciiformes; family Cerylidae; genus Chloroceryle; species Chloroceryle amazona. The sequence continues at coordinate 1,428 of JANHFX010019549.1, forward strand.
TATGAGCTACAATCTAAAGAAGAATCTTGGATAATATGCACTGTGGAGTGTCCTCTGCCCACACACTGTAATCAGTACTGAGGGTAGTGACATTTCAGGAAAAATGGGAAAGTTAGCCCATCTTTACCACTACATCTAGCTGCATGGGGGCCGGCTGATGTGCAAGGCCCATGCATTGAAATACAGGATTTACGCTTTCTCAAAGCCTGCCTGGGTGCTGTGTTTATGTGGGAGGAAAGAGGTGAAACAGGTGCCAGCAGATCCCTTGGACAGGACTGGCCTTTGTGAGGGAAAGGAGCACTCATATCTATGCGCGTAGTTCAGCTGTGATCAGTTGATATCGAAAAGCAGTATTAAGAATAAATTTAGAGGAAAAAAACCCATGCCTATGGCACCTGCGGGCACATGGCACAAGCCCCTTTTCTCAGAGGCATCAAGGAGCCGTAATACCTAGTGAAGTTTCCAAAACCTGCAAACCCTCCTCTACGCTCAGCTCTCAGCACCCGCTTCAAACCCTCAGCCAAATTGTTGCTCTGAGAACATAAGGAGAAAAAAATTGGTCATTCAGTGTTTAAGGCATAAATAAAAGTTAAATTTAAGCTCTTATCTCCTGACTCACAACAGACTCCTGTGTGCGTGAGCCTTGATCCCTGGCTTGTCACCAATGCGCTGTAAGAACAGGCAACTGACAGACCATTTTCCCTGGTCAAAGGAGAATGCACAAGGTCACGCTGGGGCTTCTCCTGGGAGCCTTCCAGCAGCAGTTCGGGAAGTCACTGAACTAGGAAATATGCTGGTGTTTAGATCATTGCCAGGACCTGAATACTTAATGAGCCGCTCCCAGAACCTGATGGCAGGCTCTTCCTGCTGGCAGCATCCCATCATGTCACAAAAAACAACAGAACTGGGTCCTTCTGGTCTTCCCCTGACCAGTCTTTATCAATTTTGTAGGAGCTATTTTGCACTTACAGTGATTCATCTGAAATTGGCTCCGTTTTGGGGTCGTCATTTCCCTCTGCAGTACCAAACACTCTGGTGCCGGATGGGCAGAGACTGGGACCAACTTTCCACAGACACTGCAGAAGGTGCAAGACAGCAAAAACTCCAACCCTTGGAATTCATAATCTCGAAATGCTTAGAATTAAGTTCTTAAATATAGAATTTTTTTTAATCATTATTCTTTAAGCTGAAAGCCACCATAAAGTATATGACATTGCAATCCTTGGAATACTTACAAGCTGCCAAAAAGAGAACCTGACTGTATTTTTTACATACTAATTATGCACTGCCAGGTAGGAGGCTTTGCTCTTGTAGGAGCACCTGCTAATGTCATTATAAAATTTCTTGTACCAAGTCAAAAAATGTGATAAACTATCCAGTGACTTCATATAGGTATAGAGTGTTTATATAGACAGTGTCAGGGTGTGGCGACCTTCATTCTGCTCTCTTTACTCATCTGCGTGACAGGCTGTGAGTAATGGTTTATTGGTATGATGATACTGTGATTTTAAACGACACTATCTTCAGCAATTTCAACATTATCAGATGCCATTTACAATATCTGCTGCTTGCTTTGCTTTGCTATATTCCTGCCCCTGCAGGCTTCTGTGCTGCAGTGGTGGGGAGGGACAAGAGCCCACCAGCAGTTCCTCTGCCCAGCCTCTTCCTGAGCAGAGCTGAGCTACTGCCCATGTGGCATCAATGGCAGGGCGGCAGGTTGGGGAGGAATGCCTTCTGGGTCCTACCTGTGGTTTTCCCACAGCACAGTGGGGCGAGCCCCCAGGTTTTGCTCCTACATCTGCTGCTTCAAGCCTCTGACAGCCCTGACACACCCAGAGCAGAGGATTCAGCAGGGCAGAACCCCACCACAGCTCTGTGTCTTACCTTGCTAAGAAATTTGTCCAAAGCAGCATAAATAACCAGGGCTTTCAGCAGTGCTGGTTAAACAGACTGTGGCTCTGAGTCATCTGTATGAAGCTGTCATTAGTACATCATCCTCTCCGCCTCAACTTCTGGCTTTTGCAGTCTTAGCATGTACACATAATCTGCTCTTTTGTCTCCCAGGAGAGTCAGCCAAAACTAAAATGAGCATTTACAACACTCCTCTTGCTAAAATTGCCCAGTGAGAACTTCATTGGGTTTATTTGCTCTTTGTTCAAGCAGAAATTGAAGAGGGGCTCTGAAAACAAAGTCACCTTTGTGGCACTTGTTACCAGAATTTTATTACTATTTCGATCCTGATGACTGTTGAGATAAAAGGACAAGTTCTTTCAAATCATACAATGGATGTAACTTAATAAGTGGTCAACAAACCTGCCGTGAGCAACGAACTCGTATTGTTCTTGGGTTTTTTCCTCTGAGGTCACATTATTCATCCTCACAACCCCCCCTATTAATTCTTGTCTATGGCAGTGGTGCCTACAGAGCAAACACAAGGAAGCTGGGGACATGTCACATCTCCCTCATCTCCTGCTGTGACCATGGCTGCTACGAGCTGATCATCTTCTGTCTACCACAGTCCATCAGAGCTTCCTCTTCGCAATGTTTCACAGAGCTTCAAGTTTGCAGCAGGCGCATGTTCTTATGAGAGTCACTGTGTCTTCAACGGAGCAGTTTGATTTTGGTCACAGATTTTCAAACTAACATTTTTTTCTGTGCAGTCAGCCATAGAAGTTTTATCTCCATTTTCCAAAGCAAGGCACTTGGGTGTTTTAAGGCTACGCATAGCTTAAAGCAAGGGAATATGTGACAGTGGGATATTCCCAACCTTAAATTTTGGGCAGATGGTTAAATGTCTACCTGAATCATGATCTCTTATGGAAAATAAAGATGATTATCTGAAAAAGGAAAAAGGTGTTTGCACATTTATTTGCCTTGTAATTAATTCTCCCTTTTCCTTTATAAATCTTGTAATACAAAATTACAGTGTCTGGTGTCCTCTGAAAAAAAATGTTATGACCTGTTTTTTTAGCGTCATCTGAAATCTTCCACTCTCAGAAATGAAAAATAAAACCCATTTTAGACTTCTTATTAAGAGGAAGAATGTGCTGCCAGCTTAGCAGTAGATGGGAATTATAAGAGCGATAGCATGAAGACAAGCACTGAGAGATTTATAGCTGAAACAGAACTGTTCACACAGCCCTGGGGCTCCCTTTTTCGATCCGGATCCAAACACCATCTGCCTTTGCCATTGCTTGCGAGAATGGCTTAGCATCAGCTATATTCATCAATATTCTGCCACCTCATCAAATGCTTCCTCAAAAAAGAGGCTTATGACGGGGTTTCCTTAGTTGGGGGGGGGGGTGGGGGTGGGATTTCCTAACGCTGATTTAAATTATTCAGCATCTTTTTTCCCAAATTCTCCACCATCAGATCCAGCCACAGGAAAGTACCGTATACATTTTATAGTAACTCTGCAGCAAGGGAAAAGTTACAAGGCTCTGAACATAACCATGTTTCAGCAAATTAACAACTAAAACAAAAACCTAAACTCTTGAAGAGTAGCAAACGTATCTTGTGATGGACAAGAACTTGCCATTATTATTTAAACATAATAGTAGAAGATCCTCACATCCATGCAGCATAGCTGCCAAATGCATAAGTATTATAAGAGATGGGTAAATTGTTTCCTGAATAAAACTAGCTACCTTGGCTTGTGGTAAACAGACCTATTATTGTCACTCCCACTGACAAGTGCTTTTTTTTCTTACCTATTTTGTCACATCCAGCTTGTCCAACAACCCTTTCCTGAAGGACAAATCTACCCACTGCCCTGGATCATTGGGCTAGAATACCAGTAATTCTGGGTAAGCCCATCCTGCAGCACACACAAGAGAAAGAAAGCATTACCCTTGAACCAAACTGGCTTTAAAGCCCCTTGAAAATCACCGATTGGCCACTGTCCCTGGGGGAGAGGCTGAGCAGTGCCCATTCCCACATGTTTTGGTTGATGACCAGCATCTGCTGCAGCAATTAGCAGTCATTATCAGGAACACCAGCAACGGGCTTGCAAGGGGTTCAGGGAAAGTCCCCCCCCAAGCCTGACAGTTGCGGGGAGAGATGAAGTGGGCTTTCAGACGGAAGCTGATGCCAAATCTCCTCTTCTTCCTTGTGGGGCCAGGCGTCCTCCCCAGCACCCCTTTACCCGCAGCTCTGCTGACTTTGGCATATGCTAATTGCATCCTATTGGGCCCACAGATGATCATTCAACATAAGTTGCAGCTAGGCCAATTTTTAAATTATTTTGGGAACTATACTACTTTGTTCTGTAAATGTTTACCCGCTAAATATCAGATGTGTTAGTTTCCCAGTGTATTGCAAGAGAAATCTGCATATGAATGAAAGGGAAATAGAACACTGTCTCTGGTACGCAGATGAACACAAAATTGCAAAAGCTTTGGATCCAGACACTTGGAAGACATTCGGTCATTTCTCTGATTTATCTTTTGTTGTTCTAGCTGCAGAAAATAAAACCTTAAATAATTTCATAAATTTTGATGTCCAGCTTTTACGAATTCCAACAAACATTTGTGGAAACATTTCCCACTCGGCTTCTAATTCGATGGAGGTTATTTGAAACATGTTGAATATTTTTCCCTTTTACAGATAAAACAGCCCCTCCAGGAGGACATGGAAACAAACAGCAAGAGAGGGAGCCAAACTTGAAAACTGAAGTCACCAGGTAAAGATGAAGCTATGATTGTTGGAAACTATAGTTTTTTTCTGTAGAATGAAGACTTTTGCGACTGATGTTAAGTGTTGGAGAAATACAAAAGCAGTTACTATTTTATGTAAGGGGTTTTAGTGACCACACTGATAAAACTGCTCTCCCACTCGAAAGCAGTCTTACACCGAGGCACATGATTGGCATCAGTGCCGGCTGAGTGATCAGATGAGACACCCAATCCTTGTTTGAACTCCTCCATTAATTTAAAATACGCCCTGAACTTCTTTTTTGTGGAGAAGTGTGCTGTCCTTTGACTCTTTTGCTCCCATAGCTTTGGTTTTCCATCTTTGTTAGGATGATTCATAGCAAGGGATGAACCGGAACTAACCTGAGGCTATGTGCAGGATAACCAAAGGCTTTACAGAGCCACGAAAGCCCAAGGGGAGCAGAACCAGGCGCTCAGAGCTACAGGCTGGCAGATTTAATATGCTTCACTACTCCACTACATTCATAGAGAAAATCCCTGCAGGTACAAAACCCGTGGCCTTGCCAGGTCCCAGTCATCCTCAGGATTGTATGAGCTTCAGCCAGAACAAAGTAGGAGAGTCCCCCAAGCACACAAAGCACTGGTCTGGTTTAGTCATTAGTACAGGGGCAATTCAGCCCTATTATCTCAAAAGAAGACTTCTCCTGTGTCCCTGGGAAAAGAAGTCCCGCCCTGAAGAAGAAAGACAACGCTTGGGACCCTGGTGGGAGGGGAATGCAGGTCCATGTTGTGAAGGGACACACGAGCTGTGCTGTTTTGAAACAAGGGAAAGAACAGCTGGGAAATACTATTGCTCACAGGATGCTAGACCAGGGCTGTCCCTCTCTGCCATGGCACTATGAGACCCTGTGCTTATGAGGGATTCTCCTAGCAGGCTCTGGGCTACGTAGCAAGGCAGAGCACGGGGTTTATTCCCACACCTTGTCTTTTGCAGCCACCTAGGAGAAATGCTGGTTGTTGTTTTGAAAAGGATTAATATTTGAAATGAGTTAACGCTACAGCAGGTGACCTGCTTGTAAAGGACCACAGGAAATATTCCTAGGTGTAGGCGTACTTGTGCTTGCTTGCTTTTCACTCTTCTACTAACTGTTAAGAGTAATAGATCTATACACACGATCATTCCCCAAATACCCGAAGGATTTCTATCAATGCATTTTCCACAGAACAAGGCAATGAAGCTACTGTGTTCTCAGTAGCTCTCAACAATATCCATTAATCATGTCAAGGGTCCCCTGAGCTTCTGAAGAGTATGACTGGCTGGGGCTCATCCATTCGTGGGACATCTTCAGAGGAAGGGTCCAACAACAGTAGAAAACAAGTGGATGGTTTCAAAAGCATTGGCTCCTCTGGGCCATGACAGCCAGAACAGCTCTGGGTACAACACCTAAAAATACACATAGACGACAAGGGTCCTGCAACCCCCAAAGAATTAAAAACATCAAGGTTTTTTAATGCTCACAGTTGCCCACTTTACCCCTGCCACCCTGGCAGGAACAGCAGGGAGTGTGGGGATCTCCCTTCACCATTGCTCTGCAGATTTCCCACTGTAAAACCACAAGGTTTCTGTCGATTACTGGGCAAGGCTGAACTCTCCATAACCCAAATTCAGGCCTCCAGTGCTAAGAGCCTTGTGGCCAGAACAGGGTGAATCAGGCTTTTGAAAAATTTTTCTTTATCTTATTTAGGGTTTTGCAACTGATTTGCAAAAGTGGTTAATTCCCTAATTCCCTCAAATTACTCGATGACAAGGGGATTTGTTTTCCTAAGCATGTATTATCTATTGACAGTGAGGTTTCTGCAGGCACCCATAAGTGCTGCCGGCCATCTCAGCCCGCACCGCGTGATTGCTCCTCCCTGACTGTCATTTTCTAGATGGTGATTCAAAGGTTGACAAGAAAAACTAATGTAACTTTGTATTTACAGAGAGAACTCAAATAGCATCTAGCTACTAGTCTGATTTATTATGAAGGCCTCTGTCAGGAGAATGTGATTTGGACAATGACCAAACAAGATTGTTCATTGTTTCCACCAGCAAAGTTAGACAATTTGGTCGAAATGTGCGGTTTCAAGCATATTTTCTGTAATGCAAACCTAAACCTACTCAGTATTATGCTTCCTTGGGATTGCATTCAAATGCAAAGATTGATTGTGATTTAATCTTCATGGCACACAGGCAAGTAAAGGCAAAAAAAAGTGTAACCTTTGTTAAGCTCTTATTATCCCTGGATTTGAATACGTTCTTTATATATTTAGTGAGCAATGAAGGGACACTTTAACAGAAATTTTTGCATCTGCTACACTCGGAACCAACATCAATTAATTTTGCAAATATTTATACTATTTATTTTGCAATTGCATTTTGTAATTATTGTAAAGTAATCATTTCTGTTAATGTTTATTTGTACAGATAGTGATTTGGCTACCCCTTAGGAAAATAGAAAAAGGTTACTTTTCTCCATTTGTGCATCCACTCTTAAAAAAGATAATGGTATCTCTCAGAGCTGGAGTAACGGAGGCAGCTGCTTCCCCATTTTCTGCCACAAATCTCAGCTTTGGGTATGGTCAAGCCGTGTCCCTCCCATATGCTTAGTGCAAATGAGACAGCACCCTGCAGATGGCAAATTCATGGGCTCACCACGCTGTTCCCACTTCTGTAAACACAGCAAAGTGACATTTGCTTTTTGGAGTCATTTGTTCTCTGCTGGTATCTCCAAGAAAACTGTCAAGAATTTAGACCAGGAGCTTCCTTGGCTAGTTCAGATGGAAGCCCCCTTTTAAAGAGCATAACGTATTTTTAAGTAGAAGAATATTTGTTTAGTCTAAGCTATCATCAAGGATTGACTCCAGAAGATGTGGTGGGGTCCTTGGTGTTTGCCGAGCTGCTTCATTCTGCAGGCATTAGGCAGGCCTTTGCCATGGGAAGCAATTTTTGCAATTAGGGAACTCTTGCTTCCATGTCCCCAGTTTATTGAAGAGGAATCATTTGACAGGGTTTCATTATACCACCTATGGGGCTCTTGACAAGTAAACATACTATAAAGTGAAAACAGTAGGAAGTGTCCCGCAAACTGTATCTCTTGTTCATTTTGCATTTTTCATTTTCCTGGCATGCTGCGTAGCAGTAGCCCTTTGCAATAATGAAGACTCTCGTCTTTCTATCACTGTTCTGTCAGCTCCCTCTGGGGAATCAAGAATCAGCTGAAAAGTACAGCTTTCACTACCCAGTATTGGCATTGCCCTCCTTCTGTCTGACAGCAAATCCCAGAACTTCCATATAGGTTTACTATCCATATCAAAAGTGTCTCCATTTTGAAGGCAGTGATTCAGCGGAGCGGGGCATACACAACAACACTCCAGAAGACAGTGGCAGGCTGGGGAACGAACCATGAAGCACAGGTCAATGCACTTCGCATGTTTGTCCTTGTTTATAGATAAATTTTGCCTCATGTTTTTGTACACTTAATTTCTCTGCGAATAAAGCCACTGACTGAACTCATTCACCAGATGTTGATCCCTACTGTCAGTCATCCTCTCCACAGTACAAATCCCAGCAGTGCCCCGTGCTACAGGATTCTGAGAAAAAGAAATTAAGAACTCACATAAACCTTAGTCTTAAGGAAGCTTTCCCTTACCTTTAAGTTTACTCTTCACCACTACATTCAACTCCCTACCTATTTGCATCTTCCCTCAGCATTTGATTCCCCAGTGCCTAACAGGCTCACTGGCACACATACCCTTTGTGATTTCCTTGTGTTTTTCTCCAAAACAGAACTGTAGATGAGATGATTAAGGAAGTGCCACTGGAAGAGTGAAGGAAAAAAAGAATAGAAAGAATTTTCTATTCACTTTATGTCTGCCTGAAAGCAAAATCACGCAGCAAATGCCATGAAAGCAAAACCATGCAGTAAATGCTGTCCAGCTGATCCCTTTCCAAAGTATCATCAAGAACCGGATTAACGCCAACACAACTCTGGTGACCATCACAAAGGAAAACATGCTGGACATTTCCTCATTGCTAAACATTTTAAATACGCTAGTTACAGGACCTTAAATCAGGGCTCGCTCCTACAAGGACAGGCATTTAGACCCTATTCTAGAAAGAAAAAATACAAACGTGAGCTCAGGGATGTAAAGATTCCCCATAAAGGCCGTGGGACTGACTGCTAGGGTGCTGGAAGGCATGGGTGCAGTGGATCAATGCTTGCGGCTTGGGGAGGCTGAACTACTTTTGCTGAGGTTTTAATGCCCAGAAAGCTGCAACGGAGTTGGGATCACATTTTCTAGACTCTTTTCTAACTGGTCTTGAGGTCTGTCATCCTTAACTGGTGGCAGTAGGAGTATGGAAGAGATGGCAGAGGAAAGAAACGTACATCACCCCATGTTTTTGTCTCTCCTCACTAAAAAAATTAGGCAAATTGCCCCAGATAGACTGTGAGGCTACCAGCCCCCTAGAGCATGCTTGTTTTGCACAGGTACTCGTGCCGTGGATGTGGGATGTGCTAAAGTGCTGCGAAAAGAGCTGCAACATGTAAAATACTGGTCATCTTGGTACACCTGCCAAATTGCTCAGGCTCACAGCTCCAAATCCATCCATCATGAAGACCTTGTCTACAAGGTAGCTTCTGTGTCAGATAAAAATCTATCTGATGACATTTTATTTTAGAAAGCACCATCCATCCAGAGTAAATGAACCTTTTCTTTATCATCTATTTGGTCCGTCTCCAAGATGTAGCAGAACACTTTGTAAACGAGGATGTTACCGAAAACATCTTCCATGTCGAAACTTCTGTATTCCCTCGTGTGCCTCAGCTGCGAAAGCCGCAGGCTCCCATTTCACAAGCAGCAGGAAATCCCTGGTTTACATTTGGATTTAGTTATATGTCAGCTGTCTTTTCAAGTACTCCTTTTGTAGGAGAAGAGTGATTGAAATTACTTCTGTAATTGAGGGGTGCAGTCTATTCTACGTCTTTGCTATAATCAGAAATTTGACAAAATATTTTTCTCAAAGCCTTTGGCCAGTAAAATTACTTAAGCCGTCGAGATTTCAGTCAAGCAGGGTAAGAAAGGCTATTTTCCTAGCTTAGAGTAATGACCAGAAAAGCCTCTATGCATCACTGTTTATTATACACCTCATTTACTTTGATATAATGCTAATACTACAGCAAAGTTCAAAGCCTGTGCAAGTCACGTTTTCCTACACAGGGAAAGCAAATTTTGCTCATTTGAAGCACCTGAGAAGGGGCAATACAACTGGCAGGACTAGACAGTGCCCGGGACACTTTCTGTCCTCTCACACGCACTCAGGTGCCTCCCCCAGCTACACTCGTGTCTCCTTCCGAGCGCCATGCAAACAGGCATGAGGTCTTGCAGAAAGTCTCAAAAAAAGGGCACAGATATTTCATACACGACTCCTTCCCGAAGATGAAAAAGATGCAGTATCCTGTATGTCATGTAGGTAGCATTTGGATTTCTTGAGGGCTTTTTTAAAGCCATACCAGACTCCTGCACTCTTTAACCTCCTTCTTACAGTTTTTCCATGTGTTTGTTTTTTTGTCTTTGTCACAGGGGATTTCGTAGCACCTTGGGTGTCTTCATAAATGGAGTATGTCTGCAGCAATGGAACTCCAAAAAATGAAAGACAGAATAACAAGGTTGCAAAACCACACGCTTAATTTCACAGTCCACTTCCTCAAGATGGAAGACAGAAATGTCTTTCTCCTGCATCCTCCAGCCTCACAGACCTCTATTGTTCAGCAATTTATACTCATCAACCACTTGACACGCATTTTTACAGATGAAACTTTCAGCCCAGAGCCTATCAAAATGCCAACTGACAATGCAAAATTTATTAAAAGCTTTTAAAAAACCCACCGTATCACCAATTTCCGGGCCCCATACGGTTTCACCACAGGTAACAAACTTTTATAATACACACTAAGAGTTCCTGCACCTAAAAACCTTTGAAGTTTGACTTCACTTTGTAAGGGCGAGGATTTCACTTGCATTACTCAGGAATACCCCCTACTGAGCAATGCTGTGGCAAGAGAATTAGGAGAATTTTCAAACCTTTCCTCTCCCAAAAGCAGCAATGAACCTACATGTTTGCAGCTCTTGTATTCGCACTGCAGCTTTTGTAACAGGCTAAATGTTTTTTTGAGCAGAAGCTAACCCCTTGAGCTTCAGGCTATAAGCTAGGATGTGTTTTCATCTCTTTTGCAACAATTTTTCTTTTATATAAGCAGTCAAATAGCACCGCCCGGTACAGGTAAATATCCCACTGTATTAATGAAGCTTGAAGCAAAACACATTGCTAGAACAAACCCACTTACTCAGAAACAAAATCGGGAGGAAACAAGTCCTGGGGAGATTCGTATCTGCCACATGAATCATCTCATGCTAAATTGCACTGATAAGGCATGATGGTTTATATACAGGTTAAATCGAAGTAAGAAGCTGGAATCAAAACCATTCACTTCTGCAATGGTCTGATTCATCTGTGCTCATAAAAAAACTGGGGTGCCACTTAAGGTCTTTAACCTGGAGTACCTTCCCTCAGCTTTGTAGATTTAAATGCATCCAAAATCCCCATACAATGATTAATCATGGAAGATTTTCCCTGTTATAACTCAAAAACCCCTGGCTGTTGAGAGCCAGGCCCGCAATCTTACTCTGCAGCCGTGGCTCCAATTGTGCCCAGCTCTCCAGCAGCACTGAAGATACAGCCTGTAGAGAAGGAGCAAACTCTGCCGGTGTGTTACTGGTTTAATTTGCCTTTACCCTAGATTGACTAAGCTATTGCAGCCATTCTGTCTTGGTGGAAAATAACAGCTCTTTAAGAGGGAATATCTAAGAAACAAAACATTCCCCTGTACTTTGTAATAAGCAAGGTCCAGCCAAGCAGATTTTACTCTGAGCTCTTGAAGTATTAATTGTTTAATTTTTTCCCCTTCTCTTTGAAACTATTGCAGAATCCATTTGGGCTGAAGATGAATGTCATAAAAACCAATCCAACAACGGCACCGAGGCTCTGAACAGCCTTCAGTGTCACCTTGAGGAGGTTAGTGTGTTAATTTATCAGGAACAAAATATTATTTGCAATGTTCAGGGACTTCCATTCTGTGACTCATTTGCATCTTTCCTGAGTAAGGACAGAGGAAAGGGATACGCTAAAGTCTTGAAGTGGCAAGACGCAACCTTGCATACCTTAAAATGGACCCTGTGAAAGAGAGAGCACCACACCTCGCCTTTATCTCTTAAGGCTGACTTCTCCAGTAGGTTAGAGAAACTGGTAACCTGGGTTTGTGCTTGCGCGCATGGACGCTATTCCCTCATCCAAAACTAATCTCTGCCTGTGCAGGCTGGCTACATTTTTATATTGCATTTCTTTGCCATCAGTAACTCCTTTCACAGCTGCATTTACATCCAGATTTTCTTTTCTTCAGATTTAAAATTGAAAACACTGCAGAGCTGCAGTAGATTAGCAAAACAGGCCCCATCCTCAGCATAATACACAGACTGCAATTTCATCCCTGGGATTCGACTTCTCCACTTGAATTGTGCTTCTGTCTTTTATAGCATCAACAGAAACATCTCACTGAATTGCTGCCTTGTATTCAGTTGCAGACAGCACTTGGTATTACTGGCTTTTTGCAAAATGGCATCTCTGAACGTCGTCCTGGGAAGGAAAACCTGGACAGAAGAGGGAGCACTTTGCTTCTTATTTCTGCAGAGCCAGAGTCGATGTTATTTAGTCCCCAAACTTCCACTTCAGCAGTGGCAGTGCTCGTTCAAATCCACAGCCGGGTATGTGGCAGGTCACCAGTGGCTGTCACAAGGTGCCGTAGGCTGATGCCCGCTGATTATTTAGGATGAAGCAGACTGGAAACAGGAGTGATCCTGTTAGTTTATGCTTCAGAGAGAGGGTTGTGATTCATCTCTCTGTCCTGGAAGTTCACCCCGAGCATTGATTACTCAGGATTCTGTACTAGGGAAGAGGCTTGTTCAGACTTTGGAGAGATGACACCATCCTAGAAACCAGCAAGACTTAAAACCAGCAGCAGTTAGGACTTGCCAGGCAGATATCTTGTAAAAGAAAGTAGTTTCATATTCTGCTAAGGAAAAATAAATATTATCCTTATCTTTCACAAGCTTTCAACTCCAAAGTCAGGCATATTAATGGCTATGATTTTTTCCTCTCACATCAAAGGCCTAATTCTGCCCTCAGAGACTTACACAACCCAGTTGATGTAAATATGTGAAAATATTGAGAAAGCAAATCTCCTGTACTGCACAGTGAGCCTTTGCTAGAAAGGTAATGTGGACGTGGAGGGCTCCACTTCATTAATTACAGATATCATTCACATTATCCCTATTTAAAAAAAATTCTACATCTCAGAAGCATATCAACTCTCTAGAAAACGTTACTGCCTCACTGTAGAGGAACAAAGCACTGCCGCTTACACTGACCACAGGGGCATTCTGTCTGCTAGCAGCAGAACTAAAGCAGACACTGCAGAGACCCCAAGATTGGGCCCTCCTAAAACCTGCAGTGCCTTGGGCTGCAACTGAGGTGGCACCAGCTGGAGGATGCAGGGAGGCAGCTGGGATGTTGGGTGATCCCAAACACAAATACAGGCTGGGCAGAGAAAGGATTGAGAGCAGCCCTGCAGAGAAGGGTTGGGGGTTGCTGGTGGGTGAAAAGCTGGACACAGGCTGGCACCGGGTGCTCACAGCCCAGAAGCCAATGGCACCCTGGGCTGCATCCCTAGCAGCGTGGGCAGCAGGGTGAGGTAGGGGGAGGATCCTGCCCCTCTGCTCCCAGGGCTCTGGGGAGACCCCCCTGCAGTGCTGGGGCAACTCTGGAGTCCACAGCAGAGACAGGGACCTGGTGGAATGGGGCCAGAGGAGTCCCAGCAATGCTGGGAGGCCAGGCTGAGGGAGTGTGGGGGGGTTCAGCCTGCAGAAGAGAAGGCTCCAGGGAGAAGTTGTGGCTTTTCAGTACTTAAAGGGGGCCTATAAACAGGATGGGGACAGACTGTTTAGCAGGACCTGTTTTGACAGGACAAGGGACGATGGCTTTGAACTCTAGTTCAAAGGGGAGATTAAGACTAGATACAAGGAAGAAATTTTTTATGCTGAGGGTGAAACTCTGGCCCAAGTTGCCCAGAGAGGTGGTAGATGTCCCATCCCTGGAAACATTCCAGGTCAGGTTGGCCAGGGCTTTGAGCAGCCTGATCTAGTGGAAAACATCCCAGCCTACGGCGGGGGGTTGGAACTAGATGATCTTAAGAACCTTTTCAACCCAAACCATCCTGTGATCCTGTGTTTGCAAAGCCTCTAGGATGTTAGGCAAACAGTAGAGATGGGGTAAGGGTAGCAATAAGGAAAGTGATAGGGAGAGCATGCTGTGGAAGGGCTCAAATCCCAGCTGAACTATCTCATGAGAATATAAAGAATACATAACTTCTAATAAAAACCTCCTCCAACTGAGGCAGGTCTGTCTCTCTGGGAGATGCTAACGATGTCGTTCTGCTTCATTTTTTGCTTGGTTTTGGAGTTATTTCATGTTGGCGGGGTGGGTTTCTTTTTAAGATAATCTCGCCTGAGTGGCAGGAGAAAAATGCTTTTCCTAGGGAATATCGCCCCTTCCCGGCTCCCTCCCGCAGGTGGCAGCGCAGCCCCGGCCAAGGCCAGCGGCATGGGGAACAAACAGAAACGCGGGGGGGGGGAGAGGGGAAGAAAGACGGAGGCA
>JANHFX010019550.1:7029-53520 GCA_027560015.1 Chloroceryle amazona
AGCCAGAAGCACTTTTTTGCTAGCAGATTTTTCTAAATACAATGTTGGCCCACTGGGATAAGAAACTAACCAAAGCCCATGTTTTTGAATGTAATCTGGAGAGCAGCGTGGAGAGTATCATCTCACCAAAGGTACCTATTTTACACTGATGTAATGTTAACCTTGTAGTGAAAAGAAAGACCTTGTGTGTACAGGTGGTACTTGCTGTTTGGACCACTGAAATTGAAAATTATTAACATTGCTATTTTGAAAGGTGGAAAGGTCTTTTCACATGCGGAATACTTTGTTGACACTCTGATTCTGAAGAGTATTTTCATGTTTGCTTTCTAATGCTAAAGTATAATGCTACTTAGTTATAAACTGGTTTGGTTTGCGTAAATGGAGGATTTGTATCTTGATGTGCCATGCAGTATTTAGAAGCAAATGTTTGGAAGAGAGGAAAGCCCAGGCTTTTGAAGAAGTAGCTTTTAAAGGTTTTTTGATGACACTCAGTGCTGCTGCTACAGTGAGCTGTAAGAAATAATACTTGGTATCTTTTTTTTTTTATGCTTGTGACCTAAGTTCAGTCATGTTTCTGTTTGGCTACAGCAAAAAGATTATGAGTATCACAGTAGTTGTAATGTCACTAGTTGCATGAGGATAGTCTTCTGTAGAATAACATGCTGTAGTGTAAAAGTCTTGAAGTTTTGAGTTTGGTTTCTTGGGAAACAGATAGCAACCAGACTGAAAGAACGAAACACTTCTGGATGACTATTGTGAAAACAGAGGAAATTTTGAGGAGCTTGAGTTTAAATCCCCCCCCACTTCACATGAAAATTAAATTCTTCATTTGAAAATGAGTAGACTTTTGTCACTTAACAGATGTCTGAATGTCTTACAAGAAAAGCAGCTATTTGAAAAATAAAGAAAATATGTTTTAATCTTTTCTTTTAGTTGATAGAAATATAACAATGTTTCTATAATCCTACTCTGGATTTTGGAAGAACTGCTAAGTATAAGCAAAAAAGCAATACAATCACAGAGACAGTACTGTTCCAGAACAGTGATTTGCTTCAGTGTCAGCTCTGGAAGGATTTAGGAAGAGGAGGATGTTAATGGACTCGCTAGTGAGTTGCAGCATTTTTTAAGAAAAAGGAGAAATTGATAAGCACTGTTTCATATATCTGACTTTGTGTAATGCTTTCATCAGCTGGGATATGAGACATTGTATGCAATAAACATTGTGAATTCTTAAGAGTTTTAGTTTAAACCCTGTATGGCTTAATCTTTCTGGGAGACAGTTACGCTGTGTACTCTTCAACACAAGTCTCATGCTCTTTCAGACTAAAGTACTTAAGAAGGGTCCTTCCCTGGAGTTGTTTTTTTAACCAGTTTTCTGTTCCCACAGCATATGCTTGATTACATAGTAAAACAGTGAGGTTAAAAAGAAAATAAACTTGCTTTAATGTGTCGGTGTTTGTTTATTATGGGCACCCCACATCTTCCACTGTTTCTGCTTTTCTCCTTAACTGCAGGACAGAAGATGGAGAGGTAAAAAGTAACAGTTTTTAAACAATTTTACTTAACCAAATTATAATACACATCTGTCCAAATTTTTGTATTTTTCATTTTCTTCAAAATTAAACTGACAAAGATGTCAAAAAAAGATGTGGTAAAATGGGTTTTGTCATCTTTTGGTTTATACTAGACAGTAGTGTTTGGGAATTCTTGGAGTAAGCTGCTATTAGTTTGCTGATATTTGCCAGGTCACCTATAAATAATATGTAGGGTATCATCTTGAATTGTAAAATTTGTATTCTTTCTTCATTTTTCTGCTGATTTTTGTACTTGTTTTGGATATATAATGTTACTGAAAAACTCATGGAAAGCTGACTGAAATTTCATGAAAGGAAAAAAAAGTAAGGCTGTCTCTAAATCACTGATTGTGCAATACGTTTTTAGGTGAAGATGGCACTTCGAACCTCAGGACATCTCTTACTAGGCGTTGTCAGAATCTACCACAGGAAGGCAAAATATCTTCTTGCAGACTGCAATGAGGCTTTCATTAAGATTAAGATGGCTTTTCGCCCAGGTATCTGTCTTTATTTAAGCACTCTCTGAAAAGGTACATTGTTATATAATGATACTTATGAAGAAGGTATACAGTTCTACCTTTGTATTTATGTAGGAGAATTACAAAAAGTTATATAGGATTATAATAAAAGTTATTTTCTCCAGTGCAGCTTCAGGCTGTCTGTGCTACTGACTTGTATGCTGAAAAATTGTTTTAATTGAATTCTAAACAAACTTCTATTAGTACTGATTCAGTAAAATCTGAAGTATGATTTTGACTGTTGTTGGTATATAATGTTAAATGGAAATATGCTGCATGGTGTTTACCTTCTGCTAAAAGTCTGAAAAAGGCCAGTTGCATGTACTGAGTAGAGGAACGAAAGGAGTTGGTTTCATCATGGGTAAAAATTGCCTTGCCATGAGTTACAAATGAAACAGACGTAAGCTGGTTTTTTACCACTTTCATATTTTAGTTTGTGTACACTACAGTTCATATTATTTCCAGAAAGGAGATATTTTCCCTTTTTATTTGCGACACAACTTTTGTGCTTCCTGTAAGATTTTTCATGAAGATAGGGAACCATATGAATACACGAAATGACTTTTTATCCAGCAGTGAATTGCTTGGATTACAAATGTTCAAAAGTTTTCAATTCTGACCTGAAAAATGTTTTTTCCAGCTGGAGTGTAGCTGTGGCAGGGATGCTGCTGGACACTTGCAGCTGCAGAATCATATTCTACCTTTTTAAGTTTTTGAATGTGGTAGTTTTAAAAGCTGAACTTAAGGGAAGACTTATTTTTTTAAAAGGCAACTCTTGAAAGCCAGTGCGGCAGTAAATTTGAAAAAATTAAGGTATAGAATGCCTTTATCTTTATTTTCTTGCATTCATGTTGTGATTCAGGCATTGAACTTTGTGGGTTTAAATGACAATTTGTTGACTGTTGCCAGTTTTTTGTTCACTGTTGCATTTAACTTCCTTAGGTGATGAGAGCACATGAATTTGTCTAATTTTGCAAGGCGGTCCGTTTTTCCGCTTTTCCCACTTCTCCCAGAGCACATGTAAAAGATGAAGCATCTCTAAAATAAGTTTCATAAAAAGTGGCATGCTGACCTGAAAGAAGTTGAGACACTTGTCATTGTTCTCAGATTATCAGCTTTGTGGCTAGGGCATTGATCCTGCCTGCTCTGAGAATCATTTACATGTTTTACTTTAAGCAGCAAACAGGTAAAGATATTGGATAGCCCTGAAAGGATGGACTAGGTTTCTTCATTCCTAGACAAATACCAAGACAAGTAAACTCTAGACTCATGCTTGTCCCTGGTTTCTCTGAACAGTGGTTCATTGCTTATCCATTGAGGAATAAAACACAGTGAGCAGAGTGTTTCTGAAGTACCTGTACCTCAGAATTGCCTGTATTGTGTGGATCAGAAGGTAGAAAATGTCTTCTGCAAGTTACAGAAGGAACTGAACCTGCATTTCCCTTGCACTTTGAAGTGTCCTGACTTCTAAGCCTTTGAATAAGAGGCACCAACTACTGGCACTGTTTCTGTGTGATGCCTAATCTAATAGTCATGTTCTGAGAATGGCCACTGAATAGCAGATACAGAATCTCAGGAGGATAAGAAAAGGTATGTATGTGGTTTAGGTAATCCAGCTCTTCTAAAGCCAGAAGACAGAGTTTGTGCGGCCCAAGTGTAGTCAGTACTGCGCAAGACTGAGAGCTAGCTGAACTGACTGAATGACCAGTAGCAAAGGAGTCATTCTGTGTTGCCACAGCTTTACACAGATGAGGCTGCTGTGTTGCTGCTGCTTTACCCAAACCAAAATACACTACTAATTAACTCATCTGGAGCATTTGATAAAATGATTTTGAACCAGGTGCCTGCATAGCATTGCAATGACATACAATTCCCGTGTTAGCTGCACAGCTCTGCATTGCACTACATAGGCATTATGAAGTGATTTGAGGCTTCCAAGGTTATTCAAAACAGTATAAGGGCTTGAGGGTATTTAATTTGAATTTAGACTGAATCTCAATGCTGATATTATCTAAGGTTTTTCATAGGTGTCTAGCATCGCTTCAGTTCAACAAGGCAAGAAGGTCTGCAGAGAGAACAGTGAGGAAGGTGCAGGATAAAATACTGTCCTGGTAAAGCATGGGAAATCATGTTTGAATGTTCTTCTCTGCAGGGGTTGTTGATTTGCCTGAGGAAAACAGAGAGGCTGCTTACAATGCCATTACCTTACCCGAGGAATTTCATGATTTTGACCAACCACTTCCCGATCTAGAGTAAGCTTGGGTTGTTTGTTTGTTTGTTTTTGTTTTGTTATTATTTCCATGCAAATGATGTTTGGTTTTAGTTGAGAAGAACCTGGTTTTAAACAGAAAACTCATTGCTGAATTAAAAAATGTCTATAGATAACTTGTATGCGTAAGTCTTTTAATATACTGACAAATGTGTTGAGTTCATAGTAGCATGTAATTTTAACTGAACTTAAAACTGTCCTAGATGCTTTTGAAAAACTCTGATTTGCATTATTTTCTTTTTGTTTTTATGCGGGGCGCTCTACATGACGTACGTTGTCAGGTTAGACAAGATTTATTTTATAGAAATGTCATTCATCTTCTGTGGTGGCATTTTCAATTCTTAAAACTTTTTGATGCTGAGGGGTTACTTCTAAGAATAATAGCAAGTACACCACTTGAATAGGTCTTGATCTTTAAAAAATAATGTTACCCTTTTGGATTATTCATAGTAGAATTTCTGGGATGCAGTTTGCTTTACTAAATGTTGCATTTGGTTTATATTCAAGTTAAGAGTTTATACTAATTTGAAACTGCATAAAACTTCTGTGTTTTAAGAAGCATACCATAGCACAACACAAAGCGTGCTAACATGGTACTGATAAACTTCTTTATAAATTATATTAAAAGCTTTTGAAGTTGAAGGGGGGGAAATCTTTTCTTGCTTATTAGTTTGGCCTTTAAAATTGGTAACTCTTAAGGGATAAGAGGCTACTGATACATTTTCCAGAAGCTGACACAATTTGGATGATAGGTTTTAACAATGAATGGTCTTGCTGGTTTATGTAGTGTGTTCTATTCTGTACTCATCATCACCTTTTTCAGTAATTGACTTCAGTGTATAGTGTACTTTTTAGGAAGTAATTTCACATTTATCTAAGCAGGCTTTATCTGTTTGCTAATTGTTGTAAATCGAGGTTTTTAATAATTGCCTTCTGTTTCTTTAAGTGATATTGATGTGGCCCAGCAGTTCAGTTTGAACCAGAGTAGAGTGGAAGAAATTACAATGAGAGAAGAAGTAGGCAACATCAGTATCCTCCAGGATAATGACTTCGGTAAAAATCTTGTGTATTATTATGTGTTACTAAGCAAGTTTGGGTAACTATAAAGTTATGGTTTTGCAATTACTATAGAATTCCTACTAAGTATGAAACAAATTAGCTCAAACATGCTCTCTTTCCATACATTTAATTTTGATTTTGTACATCAGATTTTCCAAAAAACTTTGTCATCTAATAGTCAGCAAGCTTCTAGCTGCCTATATAAAACTGAAGAATATTTACTCAGGTTAATTAGTTAAGTACTATGTCAATTATAATTTTCAAAATGTGGTGTGAAATCAGCCTTTACTTTAATCATAGGCATGTTTGCAGTCAAACTGTTAGGAGATTTCTAAAGGTGAAGTAGTCATTGGTGACTAGCTTACTTCTTTCAGTATCTTTAGGGATAGTGTTCTAAGATCTGAATCAAATCCTTAAGATGATTGCATTTTAGTATCTATTTTCCAGTGTACAATAATGTAATCCATAATTTAGGGGTCCTTTTGAAAGTAGGCATTGATGGTGCTGCTGGTTTGGTATTGTTTTGCTCTCTGTACATGAAACCCAAGCTTGAGGCATAAGGTATCTTTCTGAATTCCTTGGAATTCTTTGGTTTCAGTGCAGCTAAAATACAGTAGAATCTTGCTAAAATAAACTCAGGTTAGTATAATAAAATGCTTTGAAGAGATATTTTTTTCCCCCATAATTGTTTGAATAATGTTTTTACTATGGTATTGCTAGGCATCATTCCTTACATCTTGTCGTTAACTCTGCAATTAAGGTAACTTTAGTTTGGTCATTTGGGCCTTTGCTGATTGTTTAGCTAGGTCTCTTGGTTCTTGAGCATTTATAGCAATGAAATCACATTCTTACAGGTGACTTCGGGATGGATGATCGTGAGATGATGAGAGAAGGTAGTGCATTTGAGGATGACATGCTCGTGAGCACCAGTGCTTCCAATCTCCTCCTGGAACCAGAACAGAGCACCAGTCACCTCAATGAGAAATCTAATCACCTGGAATATGAAGACCAATACAAAGATGATAATTTTGGAGAAGGAAATGATGGTGGAATCTTGGGTATGTTTGAGAAATTTGGTTTTTCTTCTGTCCTACCTTCTGCCTCAGTAATTAGTTCTTGAAGGGATAGAAGGATGGTTGTTTTCTGTGTTACTGTGTCCCTCTCTAAGTTATGCCATTAGCAGTAGAATTACAGTTTGTCAGTGCTACAGCACCACGGATGATGCATAACATGTTAAGCGTTGGCAGATTTCAAATGAAGTAAAATTAAATCATCCAGAGTTTTTCCATTCTATATGTAATGTTCTTCAGAGAAAAATTAATATGCAGCTACTCTTGCTCTTTGGCCTCTTCCAAGAGTTTAATTAATATGTTGAGAATTGTATTGGGTGCATCTCTGAAGTACTAAGAAACTTAGTGAGATGCAAATATGTGTCAAGGGTATTGTAGTAACAGTTACCTGAAGCTCAAAATTTGAGCTGAAATGCACCTTAAAAAGCACTCCTGATTGCTTCTTTGTCAGCATTGAAAGTATGCGTTTCTCTGACCTTTGCACTTTCTCTGTGTTGTCATAATTTTGTCAGAACTTATTTATAAATTGGTCTATACTTGCTTCATGAATTTGTATATGCAAAACTGATCCTTTCCTGTGGTTGTTTCAGATGACAAACTTCTCAGTAATAATGATGGTGGTATTTTTGATGACCCACCTGCACTCTCAGAAAGTGGAGTAATGATGCCAGAGCAGCCTCCCCACGATGATATGGATGATGATGATAATGTATCAAGTGAGTATGGTCTAGGGCTAGATCTAGAATTACTTGTTTTCACCTAATTCAATTTGGATTCTAATTCCTTAAAAGAGTGTTGAGCTCAGAAATGTAAAATGTAACCACTTGAAGGTGTGGAGGAGGGGGTGGGGAAGGGTAGCCCAGTGTCTTAATATTTTGCCATAGTGGAAAGTACTTGTTCTAATTGGCAGTGGGTGGACCAGACAGCCCGGACTCAGTAGATCCAGTTGAACCATTACCAACTATGACTGATCAGACAACACTTGTTCCCAATGAAGAGGAAGCTTTTGCTCTGGAACCTATTGACATAACTGGTGAGTAAGCTATTTGGAATATTTCACTTGGGTCATCGGAGACTACCTTAGCTCAGTGGAGTGGAACTGAACGTCTAGCACTACTGCTGACTACTTCTCAGTTGGAAGAGAAACCAGGGTCCAATGTCTGAATTCCTTTTATTCTAATGGTAGCCTTCCAGTATTTTCCAGGTAGGTGGGTTATACTGATGGTCTTGCAGGGTACTAGTTGGTAGTGTCTGCAGTCGCTGTGTAGCAGCATGATAGTGATTCATAGCTTTAATGAATTACTGAATTCAAGAAATGCATCTTTGTATTTGAAGTTCCACTAAATAGTGAAATTCCTTGTCTTTAATGCAAGGCACTTTCTTATTTTATCTGGTACTGTATTTAGCTCATTATAAACAGATCCGTGCCTTATTGGGCAGGCGAAGAAAAAAAAAAAAAAGAAAAAAAAAAAAAGTCGTTTGTCCTGTGTTTTCAGACTGAACTCCAGACCCTGACTTACTGCTTGGCCAGTTAAAACCCCCTAGCGCTGCCCCCTGGTGGCAGGCCAGCAGCAGAGGTCTGAGCTGCTCAGCTGGGACCACCAAAGACAGCATTTGCTAGAGCTTCAGGGTCTGCTGCAGAGGGCCAGGCCGTAAGCAGTTTAATGTAAAGTCACTCTAGAGCAGGATGAGGAGGACAAGTAAGATAACTACCCACATTAACACTACCAAAGCTCAGATGATAAGGCTTAGGGGAAAAACTTGGTGTGGTATTTTGACCCTTTGTTCAGAGGCACTTTACATCTCAGGAGTTTGCTTCCAAAGGACACCAGCCTGACAAGCAGGCCACAAGGGAGGGAGGCATGTGTAGCTGAGGACATTGAGGCTTAGGTAGATGCAGTAGAACTATGAGTATACATGGAAGAATTTGTAGGTTATCAGACATCGTTCACAGTGTTTGACTTTTCATAATGCTTATAGCTTTTCATTCCTTCTCCCAAAGCTAACATTGCTTTAGATTCTTGAGACAGCTTTATAAATGGGCAAATAAGACCTGTAAGACCTGCAGAATTCTTCTACAGTGCACTGTCTGAGCTAACCTTCATTACTTGCTATAAATCTCAACAGTCAAGGAAACCAAAGCAAAGAGGAAGAGAAAGCTGATTGTGGACAGTGTGAAAGAACTGGATAGCAAGACTATTCGAGCCCAATTAAGTGACTACTCTGATATTGTTACTACTTTGGACTTGGCACCTCCTACTAAGAAACTGATGATGTGGAAAGAAACAGGTGGAGTTGAAAAGCTTTTTTCTCTGCCTGCACAGCCTTTGTGGAATAACAGGCTACTGAAGGTAATGATTTTGTGCAGGTTCATTTCTAAATGGACTGTGTTCAGGACTGTGCCTTTTATATAGTAAAAACATCAGCATATGAATAGTGAGACAGTAATAATAAACTTTTAAAAAAACTAAGCTAATGTCTAAAATATTTGTCTGTTACAGATATAAATGAATTTTTAAAATGTTACTGCTAAGAGGAGCTTAAAAAATGGGAAAGGAGCCCATAATTATTAGATCTGAAATGAAATTAAGGACACTGAACTACAACAGTTAACAATGTAATTTTTTTCCCGGTAGCTCTTTACTCGTTGTCTTACACCTCTGGTACCAGAAGACCTAAGAAAGAGGAGGAAAGGTGGAGAAGCTGACAACCTTGATGAGTTTCTTAAAGACTTTGAAAACCCAGAGGTACCCAGAGAGGAGCAACAGCAGCAGCAGCAACAGCAGCAACGAGATGTCATTGGTTTGTGTCTTGTCCGAGATGCTTGGCTTTCCCTTGGAGATTATTTCTCTCATTTGTTTGTGCTTTATACTAAGTCACCAAAGGTGATGAATAAAGCAAAGAGTTCTGTAATGGTGGTTTAGCTTGATATGCACTCTGTGGCTTAAAATAGCTTTTATTCCCAAAAGACATTTAAAGATTTGTTTTTATCCAGTGGATTAAGTGGGTATTGGATTGGGTTGCATGCACATCTGCACCAATTCTAGTTAAGTCACTTTAAAAGTTACATGGGCCATTAAGAGTGCTTAATTGTAAATTAATAACAAAATGGACTTAGTAATGTAATTTGAAACTGTACAAAAGTATGTAAAACTGGATTTGTTGTGGAATATAGATGAACCTATTCTAGAAGAACCAAGTCGTTTACAAGACTCGATGATGGAAGGCAGCAGAACCAACCTGGATGAATCTGTTATGCCACCCCCACCACCACAGACAGGTGTTAAACGCAAACTGCAGCAAGTAGACCCAGAGCCAGTGATACCTGTGAGTAATATTTATTGGGTTTTATTTATTTATTTACTTGTATTTTTTGTAGTAGTTTTTGAGAATGAGAAGCTGGTAGTGTCTTTGAGCACATTGACACAAATTTGAGACACTGACTTCCTGTGGTGGTGTGAAATGTTCTGGAGTGGTATGACAATCTTTTCCCTGGGTAGCCTTTATAGGGATTTTTGTAAATAGAAATTTTACTGAAACGCTTAAAATGCAGGGAGGATTCTGTTTCTCCAGGAAAAAAGCTTCAAGCATTAAACTGCTTACAAAGCTGTCAAATTCTTCTGCTTGGCAAACGTATATAAACAGCTTTCACTGATAAAGAAAGGATTCTGATAGCTACACGGACTACTTTTTTTTTTTTTAAGATAGTCCTGGTGTTCCAGGGTTAAGGCTTCAAAGAAAAACTTTGATCTTCAGGAAAGATTTCCTACTTTAGTAATGAGTAGACTTGGAAATTACCTCATTTTTATCTCTGCAATGCAGTGTAAAAGGGAGAGGAAATGGACAAAATGAAAGGTGTATTCTTTTTTTCTGAATGCTTACCTGGTGAGAACAGTCCTGGTTTCTGCCGTCTTTCTCATATTTGTGAATATTTTTTTTAACCCCACTTTACACATGTTTCTTGGCTAATAGTTTTTTTACATAATCTTATTACAAAGGGTGGCAGCTGCTGCTCCTTTTGGACATGTCATTGGGTGAAATTGGTATTGACTGCTTTGCTGTTGGTCTGTGGTGGGAATTTGATCACACCAGATCAGGCCTCTAGCACCATACCTGTAGCAATACCTACTGTATGACTCTAAAACAAGAGTTACTTTGCATTATCTTAGGGTATGTATAGAAGCAATTTCAGGTGTCAAGGAAAACACTTAAAAGTGGATAGACTCCGTGGAAGAATACTGTATATTAATTTTATTAAAACTGTGTCAATCTTGTTAAACTGCTTGTTGTAGATTTTTCCTCTTGATATAAATATCTGCTGAGAATGATGCTCCAGCACTACACTCACGCAGTTTTGAAAACTTTAAGAAGTACCAACATTTCTTGTTTTGCAAAGAACAGTGCTTTGGTATTTTGAAGATGTCTTGTTCCCGTGAGTTAAGAGTGTGTTCATGCAGCGCTGCATCTGGTTACGTGGGGTTTTAAAGTTGCATGTGCTGATCCAAGAAATGAGATTAGCAGTTTGGATGGTAAACTAAGTGAAGTTATTGACAAGCCTTTTTTCTTGTAGTGGTATCATGATTTCCTGCTTTGAGTAGAATCTAAAAGATCAAAAGTACATGTATGGACAGCAAATCAGATTGCTTGTAATTTATCAAAATTGGAAATTTCTGACATGTCTAAGATCTAGGGACTTCGATTTTGTGAAACTGGTTTGTAGCATCGACATTCTGTTGTAAAAGCACCTACAGAGTGATGCTATTGGTTTAACTGTATTGTGTACTCTTAAAGCATCCACCAGCACAGCAGCTGGAAATACCACCTGTAGAAATGCCTCCAGAGGAACCCCAAAACATCTGCCAGCTAATACCAGAACTAGAACTTCTTCCAGAAAAAGAGAAGGAGAAGGAAAAGGAGAAAGATGAGGAGGAGGAAGAGGAGGTAAGAGGTCCATGTAGAAAGAGTTTGTGTGTTTCCCAGCGCTGTTTGACTTTGGATTCATTAAACAGCATAAGAAATAAGAGATGATTTTCCTAGCCCTGTAGAAAGCCGTTAGAATATTTTCAGTTGCAAGGGACCTACAACAATCCTTCAATTTGCTAGGACTCAGTCCTCTATTAGGACTCAGTCCAACTGCCTGACCACTTCAGGATGTTGCTGGATGCAGAGAAATGTCACTTCAGAAGTAGTACAATGAAGAGGCAGAAACACATGCTGACTTAATTTTCAGCAATAAAAAAAAAAAGGCCAGTCAGTTTTTCTGCACAGATTGAGTTTCTTGAATTAAAACTGGAAACAAAGCAGATACTGCTTGCATGTGTCACTTCCATGGTTTTGTTTTAGTGTTTGGCTTTTTTTTTTGGGGGGGTGGGGGGTGGGTTTGGGGTTGGGTTTTTTTTTGATTACTTGAAATAAAGTTCTTGTGTTATATATGGCTTTTAAAATGTCTTCCATAAACAAGTACTGTTGTGTGTAGGTAGGTGCTTCATAGGACGTGGGGAGCTGAGCCGTTGCAGCTGGCCTTCACAGCTTTTAGCAGCGGTCTGTTTTGCTTTCCAGTGGTTCTGTTTCCCTAGTGAAATGAGAATGTGCCCATGTTTATTAATGTTTACAAAATAAAAAACATGGGTGATACCATGGTCAGTACTAGCAGTCCTAGATTAGACTGAACTGTCTCTTCTCATTCAGCTGTCATGAGTAAATTTCCTTTACTAATTGTCAGCATAACATTGAGTTATAATCAGTAGTCACAGGCAACCTCTTAATCTACTGTACATCAGTTTGTATGTTTCTTCCTCCATCCCACTTCTTTCTTCTCCTAGATGTATCCTGTGACACAAGTTTGCAATGATATGTAGAAACAAACACCTCTTTAATTTCATAACTGAGTGGATGAAAAGATTGTTTTGCAAATGTGTGAATTTTGTCTGCTCGCAGGAAGAAGATGGCACAGGGGGTGATCAGGATCAAGAAGAAAGGAGATGGAACAAGAGGACTCAGCAAATGCTTCATGGACTTCAGGTACACGTAGTCTGCTTTTTCTTAAAAGTAGCTTTTGAGTATGCCCACTAGCATTTTTGACCTGAATTAAAAGACGCTTTCTTTGCAGTAGATGATACAGACTTAAAATATCAGGTCTGTCTTAAAGGGGGTGGGGGGAATGCTTGTAACTGATTAAATCATAATATAATTGTTGCTTATTTCCAAAGAACATTTTACTTTAAAATTTTTCCTACTTGTTTTTTGACCTCTGTGTCCACACTTGGTGTGCCAGTAAGACTTCCAGAAATTCAGATCATAGTTGTGTTTGTGTTTTAATGAAACCAGCACCTCTGACTTTGTGCTGTATGACCCAAGCCAAACCCCATCAAGGTCCAGGGACAAAACCATTTTACAGGATGTTTACTTCCAGTTGGGCTAGTTTGAAAACTTTCACACTACGGTAAAGTGACTGTACCAACTGTAGGGTTCTGACCTTCGCTGAGCTGTGGTTTTACTTTTTAGCATGTGGCTTAAGTCTGCACAAAAAGATAATTTTTGTAGGATGGATTCTTGCTTGCTAGAACTCCATCTTTTTTTTGATGAAATAATTGAACACCCCTAATGTACACTTGAACTGGAAAACTGCTGTCCATTTGTATATAGGTGTCTGTGAGTATACTTCACATACTCTTGGACTACCTTTGCCTTTCAGTCGAGTTTGCTGTAACTACCCTTTGTTCCCTTAAACATTTTGGCTGTTCTTGAGATTCTGCTATCACTGAAGTGTTTCAGTGCCATCTCTAAGCTGTTTTTGTTTTCTGAAGTCATCACATTATGTGAAACAGATAGGCCCTGTCTCTGCTGATAAATGCTTATTGTCGTTACTGTAACTGAACTTCCAGTGTAGTGGATTTGGGGAGGGGAGGGGTGAGGAAATGCTGCTGAGTTTTCAGTAAACTGAGATGTAGTAGTATTTTGTATTAAGTTTCTAAAAAACTGATGAAATAATCAAGGAAAATCTTTACATTTCTGAGAAATACTACTAGATTTTTACCACAAGAATTACTTGCTCACATAAGTAAACAATGAAACCTTAATATTAAGCTCCTCAGCAGCCTTTATGACACTTAAATACACTTAAATCTAGTTCAGATTACATTGTAAACTAACGTGATTTAAGTTAGTTCTTTTGCACACCTGCAAGAATCCCGCTAGCTGAAGTAAGATTGTTTTGAACTGCTCTTGTGGTTTACCCCTGTTTATCAGCTCAGTTGTGCACAGCTGCTTGCCCACTGACCTCTGGTGGGATGAGGGAGGGAACTAGAAGGATAAAAGCAAGAAAACTCATGGGGTTGAGATCAAGACAATTTAATAGGTAAAGCAAAAGCTATGTGCACAAGAAAAGCAAAATAAGAACTTAATTCACTACTTGCCAACAGCACACAGGCATTTAGCCATTTCCAGGAAAGAAGGGCTTCATTACATGTAATGGTTGCTTGAAGATAAATGCAGTAATCCCAAATGCATGCACATACCCCTCTTCCTTCCCTCAGCTTTTATTGCTGAGAACATCATATGGTATGGAACATCCCTTTGGTCAGTTGGGGTCAGCTGTCCCATCTGTGTCCCCTCCCCAGCTTCTTGTTCACTCTCAGCCTACTTGCTCCAAACCAAAAACATTTACCCCTATCCAAAACATAGCACCATATGAGCCACTGTGAAGAGAATTAACTCTGTCCCAGCCCAAACCACTATAAATGTTGCTTAAAAGTGATTTTTAAAGCATACAGATGTTTAGTTGGTAATGTTGTGTAATGTTTTCCTTTATGAATGTTTCATCACAGTTTCTGAAAAGAGCTTCAGAATTCACGTTGGACTATGTCAAGCTTTTCTTTTTTCCATGTGCCCAAAAGAGCATCACACTGGAAGGCTGAAACATTAAATCTGTAATGAGATTTGAAGCTAAGATCTGTTTAATATAAAGTAATTTGGTTTGGCCAGCCTAATATCTTTTCATCTAGTAGATATTCCAGAGCAGACGGTTCTGTTTTAAATTGAAGACGTCAGTAGTTGTTCTAGCCAGCAAACAGATGTATTTTCCTGATTTTTTTTTTTTTTATTTTATTTTATTTTTTTAGTTTTTGTAAATATTCTGGCCAAGGCTTTGAAAATAAAAAACCAAAACATGAGCAGCTTTGGGTAGTTAGTTTCAGACAAACAGAGAAGGTTTAGAAATGAACAGGCTTTCACCTTGGGAAAACTATGCATCTTTTAAAGAGCTTTAGCTCTTGAGATTTTGTCTTAAGCAACAAAAGATAATGGTTATTTTTGGAGTTATTTTGAGAAATGAAACAGGATTTTTTTTTTAATTAATATTTAAAAATATTTGTCTGGTAGTCAAAAAAGACTGACTAGCTATTGGTGAAGAAAGGAAATGTTGTGCTATACTACAGTGTTTTTGGAATAAATTCAACAGATTAAAGATTGATATATTTAATTTTTTTTACACATCTCTGTGAAGCCTCCTTGGCTTTATTTAGATAAGATCCACCTAGAAGTTTTCATGTACGTATTTCAATGTTCCCATCCAATGTTGAGTCTTTCCCTATCCCTCACAGTGTCCTGGGGTGACAACAAACAGAATCTTGCCAACAGACTTTCTTACTTGTGCGTAGTTCTCTGCTTAATGTTGTGGTATCGCTGTTTGTGTTTTTCAGAGAGCTCTTGCTAAGACTGGAGCAGAATCTATCAGTTTGCTTGAGCTGTGCAGAAATACGAATAGAAAACAAGCAGCTGCAAAATTCTACAGTTTTCTGGTACTTAAAAAACAGCAAGCTATAGAGCTGACACAGGAGGAGCCTTACAGTGACATCATTGCAACACCTGGTCCCAGATTTCATATTATTTGAATGGTTAGATACAGCAGAGCTAGTGTTCTTTTCACTAGTGCGTCCATGTATTGCCCCATCTGTAGGGCCCACAAGACCATTGCAGAAAATTTAGATTTTATTGTCTGTATAAAGTCCTTGGTTTTCTTTTTGGGTTATTTTGGGGTTTGTATTTGAAATTTACCACTTAAATTTTTAGTGAGACTGCTGGGGTGGGTGTCTTGAGTTTGACCTGCAGAAGCCAGACAGCTCAAGGACCCATTTGAAGATTGTTTTAACAGCTCAGAGCAGATGTGTGCAATATTGGTGCATGTAATGTTGAGTATCAATGAAATGTCTTATGACAATTTGACTAGTTGATTCAATAGTGATAATTTTTAACCTATACAAGTAAACCTGAATGGCCAACCTATTGTCTGATTAAAAACTTTGCCAAACTCGTCTAAAATGTTCGGTCTGCTTCTCATAGTAGTGGGTTTTTTCCCTTCTCTAGATCTTTGTGCATACCATGGGTCTTCAAAGCTGCCAATATGAAAGGTGGTGCCTGATACGTCAGCTTGCTTTGTCACTGCATTTTTGCAGTCAGATTTTTGTAGCCCTTGATGCTAAGGGGAAACGGGTGTCTGTGGAAAGCACTTCCTCTACGTGATACTATTGCCTACGTGAAAGGACGGAGCATGTGTTCAGCATTTTAGACAAAACATTCCTTTTCACTTAGCACCTCATCATGGTCCACTACTGATAATGGCTAATTACTGTTAATAAATGTCAGATGAAAACTCTAGTCATTTCATTTAAATCTTTAAGATATCAAAATGCTTTAGGTTTGTTAGAGCTGTATATAAACTCCAGACTTTTTAAAATGGACTTCTAGATTGTAAATTACCTGGTTTTTATTAAGCAGGCACGTGAAGATAAGAGAAGTTGAACAGGCTGCCTTTGTAAAGATGCTAAATTCAGATACCACCTGTATTGAAAGGGCAACAAACTTGAACATACAATACAAACAGGCACAGTTCCACTTAATTGTGTAGTGTATTAATGACTCTTTGGATATATTTATGGTTTTAGTATCAATTTTTCCAATAATGCACACTCCTGTGTTCAAAACATTTTAACAGCTTTGAAAAAAGTCCCATTTGATTTTACTTACAAGGAATGGAGCTTTACTGTTAGACCAGGTAGCACCAGAAATTATGTGAATATGTTGATTATGGAAACCTGTCTTAACTTTTTTTAGGGCAAAATTATTCACACTGAAGGTTCTGGTTTTAATGTCGGCACTTTGTGAAATAATTTTGGGACTCTGAAATTTCAGTGTATACTCAATTGTAAAATTATGTGAATGTTTAAAAAAAAAAATCTGAGACTACATGATGACCATGTTTTAATAATCCTTGAAAAAATTAATTGTATAAAGTTACTGCAGCTTTATTTTCAACATGATGTGCCTGTAAAACCATGATTTCCCCCTTTGTAAAAAGAGACATTGTAGATAACTTGAATGTTTAATTATAGAAAGGGTCATTAGTTTCTCGTTACACATTTCTAGTCTGTTTTTGTTGCTTTTCAAGGTTAATATTCTTGAAAATAGTTGATGCTGTTATGTATAACTTTTCTAATAAAAGTTGTGTTATAAGCTGTTACGTTTAGCAGCATGTCTTGTTTGAACACCTTTAATTTATGTAGCAGCAACCTGGCATTTAGAGGTCGTTTATTCTGATATTAGGGGTGGAACTGTAACAGTTTGGTTCTTGGGGAAATTTAAAGCTTGACTATGCAAATAGATTTCCTGCCATTAGGAAGGAAGAGTTCTTTCACTGGCTATACTGTGGTTTTGTTCAAGCATTCCATGCTGGGAATGCCTGTGCAGAAAAATAGGGGAGACTGCCTGTAAAATGTGATTCGTCTCCATGCCAGTCCCTTCTCAATGCCAGAACATATCCAGCTTGAATTCTTTTAGCTCTGCTGTTCCCTCACTTCTCAAATTGCCTCAGCATGTGGGTATGTCAGTGATTCTGAAGTTAGGTGTTCCTCATGGATCCAGACACTTGGATCCAAGTCTCTAGAAGCAGTGCATCTCCCAAGGAATCACTCAGGTTACCTGCAGAGCCCAGGGTCGGGAATTCAATTTGACATGGGCTGTCTCTGGAGTTCGAAGTGCCAGCTTGGATCCAATAAGCTGAGTCTGGACTCCACACAGAAATGGCTATACTGCTTTTGAGCTACCTGTGCATGCAGTCAGGCTCATCTTGTCTGTGCTGCAAGACTTGGGGGATGAAGGCTGGCCTGCGGCCGGGCATATGTGCACAACTTGCCTGTGCCCAAAAATCAGGACTTCATTTTTCAATTCCTTTGGCTAAAGTTCTGGGAGAGAAGTGTGGGACCTCGGGTACGCAGAGCAGAACCAGAGGTAGCTTCTCTGCTGCCGCTTTCTCATATCAAGAGCCTAGGACATTTTTATCATTGGCTTTGCACTTCGTTACACTGCTGTGATCAGCACTCGTGAAAGTTGATTTTGCAGAAATGTATACTCCCAGTGACACTGTAAGCTGAGGCAATGACCATAAGCTGTGCCTTATAGCATACAAGATTTGTTACTAGTTTCAAACGTAACTTGCAAGTTGTACTGACAGACTTAACATTTATTGGAAAGCAGGCTTGGCAGTAACATCCCGATAGCTGTTGAACAAGGTCTAAAGAATGGTGATGGACAAAGCATTTGCTCTCTCTGTTTCTCCGATATTGACCAAAGGTGCATTTCCCTCCTCTTACTGTGCAGACAGATGAGGAGATGCAGAAAGGCTGTCTACTGCACAGCATTTATTCTGTTTTCCTTGTGACTGCTGTTCTTTATGAAGATACTGGAGTACTTACAAAAAAGGAAAAAGTACAGCAGCTGCATTTTATTACAGTTGCTCTTCAAATAAATGTCTAAAAGGTTTTAAAGGACTTAACCATAAGCATTCAGTTTTAGTAGATAAGCCATTTTCCTAGCAGTTCAGTAAATAAAACCATCTATTTCTCAGAAACCAATCTTCTTCTGAGGGGTTCAGATTTGATCGATAACGTCACTGTAAAATGTATTCCTTGCTGCTTTACCATTTGGGCTGGAATGTGTCTCCTGTATCTGGTTATAGTGTTGCACTGCACCAGTAAGGGGAAGGGACTGCTATGAATACCTCTCTGATCTCACTTCCCCACTGGCATCGGGTTCATTCTGTCTGCCAATCTTAAGTATTTAGATTGGTGACTACTATGCATACCCCACTTTCCAAAATAATCATTTTTTTAAGGGCTGAAAAGGAAAGCAGTTCATGAATCTAAGGAAATAGTACTGCAAGGAGATTCAGTTATTGACTGAATTCCTGCCCTGTATGTCTGACTACCTGGAGGGTATTCTGCTCCAGTTCTCCCATGACAGAGCTCTGTTCTCATTCCAGCTGGAGCAGAAGAGAGGAAGTCAAGCAGGTAATGCTACCTGCACCTCTAGGTTAAACAGCTGGGTTTCTGGGAAGGGTAGAGGACTTGATAATTCACAAGACATTTTATAAGGCAGGTACTACCTTAGCTAAAAGTATCGGCTGAATGTGTTGCTGGAACTTGTACTTCAGGATTTTAAACCAACTCGGTGAGCAGCTTAACTTGCAGCTGTCATATGCAACTTTGCTTCAGGGACTTTGTTGGAGGGTCAGTTATATGGTGTTAAGGATGTTGAGCTGTGCCCATCTTTTGTAGACACTAGACTGCCTTTTCTGCTTTGGACTTCACTGCTAATGTGTTCCTACAACTGCAGTCAGTGGAAGTTGACTCACAAGGTTATTCTCCACTCCCTGTCGTGCCATTGCCACTTGTGTGTCTGTATGGTGGTACTTTTTGGGGGAGAATGGGCATCCACTTTTTTTTTCTGTTTCCAAAGCTCTCAAGTGTCTACTACTTGTGGAACATATCTCCTCAAGTGGTTATCACGTTCCTGCTTTTCCAAAGATCTTTCTTTTGTTATACCTACAAGAACTGGTCAGGCTGCATACTGTGAACTGCCAAATGAGTATCTAGAAAAGCTAAAGGAACAGGAAACAGATTGTTCCAACACACAAGGAAGAAAGGACAGTTCTCTGTGCATTTTTTGCTAACCTCTTAACACCTGATAAAGCCCCTGGAAAGCCAAGAACAGGAGGCAGAAAAAGGGAAGGTTTTCCCTTGTTCCTACAGGAGCTGGTTTTTGTTTTAGTTCAAAGCGTTCTAATGTGAAGTCCAAAAAGTTCCAAAAGCTCAGCTAGAAGAAAATATTCATATTGGCGTTTGGCAAATGTTAATGTTGTGTTATAAGTAGAATAATGTGCCAGAAACCTTGTGGGAGTACACACCCTCTAATTTCGTTTGGCCCCAGATACTGCCCAGCAGCCAGGAAGGATACAAGAAGCAGTGTGGCTGGTGTGAGCTAGGCATCTACATGTTTTCCCCAGCCCCCTGCTTTTCTTGTTTGCCCGATTTTTGTTTTCAATAAAAACAGTAAACATTATAAAATAGCCTGAAACTAACACTAAATAATTGAGGACTGTGTGGTTGACCTTTAATCATGAATACTTATAGATGTTGTTTGACATTGGTCAAGAATACACGTGATGAGAAACACAGATTTGCTCATGACACTTGGCATCCTTTAAAGCAGATGGGGGTTTAAAGCCAGTAGTGGCTTTAAAGTGCTTCTCCATGCAAGGACTCACCTCTAAATTAAACTGTTCTGCTACTTTTTTTGAGTATTTTCCACATCCCTGCCTTGCATTGCCCAGGTAGTGCTGGCAATTATTTGTACAGTTTAGTTTTCTACATTTGGAGATGGTGGGAACTGATTCAGGGTATAAACTACCAAAAGAAACGTTGGGTTTTTTTCACTCCAGCTGGATCAATTTCTACATCCTGCACACTGGGCAGCCATACAGAAACTTGTGCCAGCACAACACAAGAAGCACCAGGCAGGAGAATAGGGAAGGGGTGAGGATTCCTTTTTTGGATGGCTGTGCCAGCTTTGCGTGTATGTTAAATCAATCTAAGAAAATGATTCACAATAATGTTGCTTGAATTCAGGAGTTCCCGGCACTGGCTAAACTGGTGGATTGGCATGTTTATCATCAACTTGCACACCAGTGTTAATAATCTGTTTTTCCAGAGGCAGAAGTTGAATGTTCTCCCTCAAATCGAGTATTTGTATGACAGAGCTTGAGTCCAGCCTCTGCCAGAGGATGTGTCTGCCCTAGCTTTCTGTTCATTTTCTGAAAGTTAATATATCCAGTCCTCGTGTTACTTGAAAATAAGCCAGAATTAGAGTCAACGTGTGCTTCACAGGCAATGCGTACCACACATGGCAGTGGATTATTAACTCTGAAACAAAGGAATCAGAATACCATAACCCATTCCACTGCTGAGCATTTTTGCAGAAAAGTTCAGCTAAATATGTTTTTGTACAAATTAAGCAGATTCTCGTGTTCCTTGACAACGGAACTAATCTCCAAAACAAAAGAAATGCTGATGTTTAAGGAATAAGAAACCACAGTCAATGTTGTGAGAAAAAATAGGAGAAGCAGTTTAGCAATCAGATTCAAAAGCCAGATTTGATGCTTAACTTATGATTGTTTCTCTAATTGAGCAAATAACTGATGAGAGACCCTGAAAATAAACTAATTTTATCATTTTGCATTTCATAATTATGTGAATGTAAATTTGCGGCTAGCCTCGATCATGCTGAGGGAGGCAGCAATGAGCCAGAAAAGGCATGAAAAGGTTTGTTATGGTGGCAGCTACTTAGCAACACAAGCTGCAGGTTTTCCTTGATCGTTTCTCAAGACTGAAGTAAGTACGGAAGACACAGGGTGCTTCCAGTGCTAACTTTCATCTCCACATCTGTCAGAAGCAGTTCCAGTTTGCTAATTGTGTCAGGCTGCTCCCTGTGGTGTGAATCGGTGCTGGGATCTCCATCGCCTTTGCCACAGAGCTTGTGGAATTATAGGGAGTCTCTGCTCAGAGCTAAGCAAGTAGCCCTAATACTAAAAAGGTTTAAAACCAAACCCAAGAAGAGCAGACCCACCACATGTGAGAGGAATGTGTCAGGAATACTTAAACCATCCCTCACGTCAGGAGCAAAGCTTCTCTGTGCTGCAGCCACCATCATTCCCCCCTTGGCAGGGGTGACATGACCATCAGAACTTCGCAGATGTTTGGCAAGTTTTACTGATTATCAACGAGCTGCTTTTGATGAGGCACAAGTGAGCAAGCAGGTTGGTCCCTGGTGCTCACAACTGCAGAGGAAGCTTTCAATGCAGCTTGTCCTCCCTGTCCTGATCCCCCTGAGCCATGCCCTGGAGGGTAGATGCAGCTCTGTGCTCCCAGTACAGAGCCCAGGGAGAAGGAGTCTGAGTGTACCTCAGAGAGGAGTGTTAGCTCTAGCTAGATAGGTACACATACAACCTCACCTAAAAATACTTTGCATTTATGGCAAACATTGTTCTCATGACTCAGTAAGTGCCCAGTAGTGCCATTTCTGGTAGGCCCTTCTGGTTCGGTGTGATGTGTAGATCATTCACACCCAGAGGGAAGTACAGCGAGTAGCAATTCCAACCAGGTGCACTGGGCGTATGTATACTGGAGCCATAGGACTCTGAAGCCCTGAGGTTGGACTGAAAGTGAGAGGACTGTGCGTTTTCATTACAAATGAGATGGAGGCATAAGGTCTGCCAGCTGCAGCAGGACGAGAGCCAGGACCTGCAGTTCAGCTGCTGGGACAAGGATGTGACAAAGTTACCCACCTGCTGAAAAGATCCATGTGTAAAAGCATGAACATGCTGTGTCTGAGGTCTTTCTTTGAAACCCCTCTCCATTTCCGTGGTCCCTGAGGCCCAGTTTTTCAGCTGTAACAGAGAGTTTTCTGCTTAATTTTAGAGCCAAGACTTTTTCTGTTGAAGGAGCAACTTTTTGGAACCAAGGCTATGTGTGCTGATTCTGTACTGTAAAGCAAAGCACACCTTTACCTTACATGCAAATAATGTGTTGTCTGTGGAAAAACAATTAAAACATGCTTGCCATACTGGAAGGAAAGATGAGACTACTCTAGATTTTGGTGTTTTCTTGCTCCTACCTCCTAAGTGTGGCACTTCTGTTTTTATATTAATGTGTCTGGCTTTAGTTAAAAACTAAACAACAGTAATTTTTTGAACCTGACACTTTTTTCCTTGGGGTGAGAGGAGCTGGGCTGCAAAATGCCTGGATATATGGCAGTGCAGTATGTGTGATTTATAACTTGTCATCTGTGAAGAAAACAGACACATGGTATCAGTGTCTGTGTCTGGTTGAGGGAGACAGCACTATTTGAAAAGGGTACCGCAGTTGTTGCATTCCTGTAGTGTAGTGAGCCACTCACACATCATTTCTGAGTAGGCTGGTAAATCCTTGGCCTGAGTGTCTGAGGGGAAAACTGATGCTCTTATGTGTCAGCCCCAAGTCTGGTACTCAACTGTGAGCTGCCAAGAGCTTCCTGACAGCCTTGGACTCGGGGTTTGCCTGCTCCATAGGAGCTGACATTTTCCTCAGGGATGCACTGTACAAGGAAGGACATATGTGTAAAAGCTCCTTCGTGAATGGCACTTGACAAGTCGCATGGACTACAAAGCGCCCACTCTCCTTCCCTGCTGGCAGAGGAATTTCCCACCTTGTCCTACACGAAAGCCTGGTTGTCGCTAACCAAGGGGAATTCCATATAAGGGAACCTGGTGGAGATGACTGAGGTGTGTACCCTGCCTTTAATTCCTGTGTCTCATCACCTCGAGCTCATCTCAGCTGCAGAGGAAAGCCAATACTCTGTTCCCCAGCACAGCACAGCCTGCCAGAGATGAGTAAGGTGAAGAGAGCATCTCTCACCAGGACCCTCACAGTCAGGACAGAGTCTTTGCACCCGTCACTGATGCACAGTCAGGTCTTCATCACTTGGGTAAGACTTGACTAGGGTACCAGGATGAGGCCCATGATGAGGGACAAAAAGGATGTCTTTATGCTTTATGGTAGATATGTGAAAATAATGCAACTTTCAAGTAGAAATCAATCTGGTTGCACCTGAATATTACACAGATGTGAGTAATGAATTCTCATCCATGATGTCTCTCCAAATACTCCAGTGCAGGTATACCAAGTTAGCATCATTTTTTAAATTCAAAAAGGTAATTTAAAATGTTACAGTAAATTTTGGATTGGCATTTGAAGCAAAAAAAAAAACAACGTTTTAAGGTCATTGGACCAGCCTGTTACAAAAACGGTATGTTGTTTGAAAACTGCAGCTTCTAATTAATGCTGTCCAAAATAATTCTGTTCCAAACATGGGATCTAGAAATCCAGTTTAACCAAAAGGTACAGGTAGCAGTGAGGATGCTGCATTTATGAAGTTTGATTGCAGAACTAATTGGCTCATAATCTGACAAATCATCTCCACAATACATATTCTGCATGTGTTTAAGGTGTATACCTCCCTATAACAAGCTTCTAGGCCCCAGTTAAATGTTGCAGAAGTAGCTAGCATTTAAAATAATCCCTTACAAACTAATTTCTCCACATCATTTTACTCCAGTAAGCCAAATTAGGTCTTTTTCAGGCTTAAGGTTCGAAGCAGAATAAAGTTCAGTAGGTCTGAGCTCTTCATGAAAGCCAAGTAATGGTGGGCAAAAGGCCAAGAAAAGATTTAAAGGAGTTAATTTCCTACTGACTGAATGATGTGTGTGAGGCTACACATATTTATCTTCCATCATGACTCCTATTTCCTTCTGGGGGGAAAAGAAACTTGTCTTCATGGCATTTCTGCACTGAAATTTTAATTTTAGAAGACCTTGCTGTAGAAGAACCAGGAAACTAAGCTGCCCAGGGAAGGATCTTAAATTCTTGAAATATTTAAAGTAATATGAGGTGGAAATGGGCCATAGAAAAATGTCATCAGCTATCTGCTACCAACTTAAGTATCTGTTTGCACCTCCACTGAGGTCTGAGCTAACCTACTCCCTCTGTGCCTGGATTGGTCTCACAGAGCCAGAAACCTTTCTCAGAAAAGGTCTTTCTCAGAAATCACATTCCTGAATATTCTTTTTATGAGTCTGCAACTGTAGTCACTTGGCTCTCAGTTATTTTTCTCCAGAGCTGGCAATTTGTTGTTTCTCTCAAATGTTCATCTGGCTCTGTTTTGCTTAATCGTGGTGTCTCCCAAAGGTCTGCATTAATGAGTTTCTGCATTCATACCATATGCTTTTTTTGCCATGGAGAAATTTAGTTGTACAGAAAACAGATTTTTAGACTCTTTCCTCTTCTGTGCTCAATTCTGAAAGGTCTTCTAGGCAAAAGAGGCTTCTTGGGTCCCTTCACCCTGCTACTTAGAATCAGACCACATCTTAGCAATGCTCCCATATAATTTAGATATGTGGCAAAACCTTGAAAGTAATTGTCCAGTTCCTTCTTGGTTTGGATTTAGGTTAACTAGCTTTTTTGGAGCTTTCATGTGAAATCCCAGAGGCCAAGGTCATCCACACACTCAAAAAGTAGTGGCAAGTCCAGTTGACAAGAAACACCACCTTCTTATTGAAAGAGTTGCACTTCTCAGGGTGGCATTTACAGCCAGATGGGATGGAGAAGGAATTCTCTTGAGCAAGGGGAGGTTTCAGAAGGTTTTAGGAGGTTCAGAGTAGCTGGAAGACCAGCACCAGAGCACTAACTTCTCAGGAAAGGCCAATCCCTCTGCCCTGGAGGTAACCACAGCTAGCAAACAGAACTACCCAGACCACTCAACTGATAACAACCTGTAAGAACTAAATATCCCAGACAATATCAATGTAAGATCTCATGTAAAAGTATCCAGTTAGGGAACAGCCCAGCAGGGAATGTTCTTTACAAGAAAGTCCTTGGAAGGCTATTATTCCCACCCTTTCTAGCAATTGCTCTCTCTCCACTCACATAAATTCCCATCCCAGGGCACTCCTGGCATAGATCTGCTATCACGAGCCATACTCAGTTTAGCAACACAGCACAAACCCAATTCCAGTATCACAAGAGATCCCTCCTGCATTTTCCCCACAGGATTCACTTTGTTTCTAGTTTTCTCTTCTAGATGCAATGGAAGCAGTGTTCAAGTAACATTCTGGTTTTTCAAATTGTCCATCAAGTCGAAAGTGTCTGTGAGTGTTGTTTGCTAATCTAGGTCCATGCACAGCCTGTCCCCAGGTACAAACCACATAGGGACATATGGAAGAACCTGGTGCTTTTGGCTCAGCAGGAGGGAAGATGGCTCACACAAATACAGCCGTGTCAGGAAACCTCCTGGGCAAGGAGCCATTCATGCACTGTCCATGTATGAAGTATGGGAAGATGTTGAGTGACCTGAAGGACGGGGACAAACACAGTGATGTTGATGTACTCTGCGGCTGGGAGAATTGTGCAGAAGAGTTCATATTGGTGAGTGCTGGCAATATGTGGCAAAACGGATTTGCTCAGAGTAACTTTGGGGAAGAACAAACAGTTTTCCTCTAGTGAAGGAC
This sequence comes from Chloroceryle amazona, assembly GCA_027560015.1. Lineage (NCBI taxonomy): Eukaryota > Metazoa > Chordata > Aves > Coraciiformes > Cerylidae > Chloroceryle > Chloroceryle amazona. Next base: position 32,949 of record JANHFX010019550.1, read on the forward strand.
TATTTTGTTTATTCTTTACAGTACCTGATTAACAACAGCATCACTCCCTGATAGCCTTCAGGAAGAGATTATCTTCTTTTTCTGGGGGCTGTTATTTCTTCACCTGTTTGTTACTGGAGGCTCAGGCAGGTCTGATGCACTATGTCATAGTACCAGAGCAGCATCCAGGACAGCCAACTTGCTTGGAAGTGGTGACAATTACAGCCCACCACAGGGTTGTGCTGGACCTACCTTTGCATCCTTTCATAGCACTGAGATGGATATCTCAGACCCTAACGGTGATGCGAGTCCCATGTAAGTAAGAGACTTACGACAGCTGAAGTTCACTGGAGATGTCTTGCCCGCTCTGCGTTGCAAGTCTACAGGCAAGTAAAAAGAGAATTAACACCAGTGGATGGCATTTTACTCTGAGACATTAATTAACTTTCAGGCAATGGTATAAAACCTTAGCTGATGATCTCAGCACTGCCAGAAGAGCAGAAGACAAAACTGTGCTTATGTCTCCATGACACCAGTTCTAGTTTGTCTGATGAAGTTAACTGCTGCTTAAGTTAACTGGACTTACCTGTAGGATGCTCCCTGATAAACCTGACTATCAGTTATACAAGCTCACATTTTTCACAAGCTGGCCAGACTTTTTAAAGCAGACTAAAGTATGTTGCATTAATGTATGGGAAGAGACTTAATGTACTTTTATATCCATTTTCAATAAAACACAATTTTATCCAAAAGATCTGCCTAAAACCTTTGTCTCCCAACTTGAAATATATTTCTGAAAGTAATAAAATTTTCCATTACACCAGCAAAGTAGATATTAAATTTTATTTCTCTAAGTATCAGAACTTCCCATCCCTTGAGGGATGTCTTCTGAGTATCTTTGCAAACTTGATAAATGGAGTACAATGAATTCAACTGATGTCCCACCTTCAGAGCAGGGTTATTATAAAGCAGGGGAAAAAGAATGTTCCTACAGCAAATGGAATCAGAAAAATAATCTTCTTTTGTTCTTAGCATATTCATAACTGTCTAGCAAAAATTATGACAAGGTATTTTACTCCTTTATGTGCATGTAACTGTAAGGGCAGCTTGAGGTATGCTTCACTCATTTAGAAAAGAGCTTGTGATGGATGATACAACTACGTAAAAAATAGTAGAGCCTGGTGATAAATTCATTGTGTAGCTTTGACCTATTGTCTTTCTAATACTCCATCTCCTCAGCACTTTCTCATTTCAGGTGGCTTAACCTCCTCAGCTGTGGCTCTGTCTTCTTCTATTTCTTTTTTTTTTTTCTTTTCCTTTTCCTTTTTCTTTTCATTTATTAAATTCAACCTACAGGACAAACGTTTCTTTCTCTTCATCCAGGTATGGAGGTCTTACCTTCTCTAGGCAAAGGCAGTTGGAAGTCTATCCAATGCTAGTGGGAACTTTGCTACATGGAGAAAAAAAAAAATCACTCCGGGGAAGTGTGGCATTTTGCCACCTGAAGTAAAACTTGGCTGAAATGCCAGCACTGTTGAAGAGAGTGAAAATTTCCCCATGGATTTCAGTGAAGTTGGAGCTTTGATTCTGGAGATTGGACCATGGAGCTGGGCGATCTGGTGGTACACTCTATGGTCTTGGACAGAAACACTGGTGATCATGTCCCATGGGAGCTGGTGCTGTGTCTCTGCTCACTCTTGTTCACCACTAGTGTTGTAACAAACAGGAACAGTGCTGTGGAAAGATGGTCTTCATTGCCTCATAGGAAGATGTGACCCTCTGCAACCAAGCACTGTGGTCACCCCAGAGGACTGTTAGGCTGGTGTTAGCCACTCCTCCACTCTCTCCTTACTCTTTATCATGAGAGAACACAAATTACATTTAAACATTATCGTTATGAGGCCATTGGCCAATTTGGTCTGCCTGGTGTGGTGAAGGCAGGCAAAGTGGGCATGGGTAGTAACAGAAGCAGGTCCTTCAATCCCACAGTTGTTTTCTTCCAGTCAGGCTGCCCTACTCAACAGATAAAAAGTCCTGTGGAAAATGGATCTGACTGCCGTCAAAGAGCAGGAATTTGGAGGGAAGGTTTGATCCTTCCTTAAAATAACCTTAGACAAAACTACATCTTCCTTGGACAATGCTTCCATCCAGGTATGCAGTCAACCTAGGTATGGTGGGGCTCTCTGGTGCCCTCTGAGAGTATCTCATTCTCCCCTCTACTTTGTCAGAAATGCTCTTGATGCTGAAATAAGCTACCCCGATGTACAGACACCTGAACTGTGTAGTGGTCAGTCTGGTGACCAGACACATTCCTGGAAGAAGACTCCCAGATATCTGGGCTACCTTGTCTGACCCTCACCTGCAGGTGCCCAGCCCTGGCTGCTGTTGAAAGCAGTGTAGGATGTCAAATAGACCCTGCATTTGGTCTCCTGCTCTTGAATCCCACTACTTTCTTGAAACCCATCCTGCCAACCTCCAACCCACACAATGGATCCTGCTTTCTAGCATCAAGCCAGGTTGGCACAGTGTTCATGGCTGATGGAAATGTCAGTTTCATTACTCTGAGAATGATTTGCTGAATTTGAAATAGGAGTGCTTGGCACAGAAAGATGCACAGCAGATACCACAGACAAATCCAAGGAGTTTGGGGATACCTCATATCTATTATCAAGTACAGCCAGAAAAAGAGAAAAAAGCCACCCATTTCTCTCTAAAATGTCCCCCTCTGTGCAGGTAACAAGGATATGCAGCCTGAATTGTGATAGTAGTTGGAAATGTTTTACAATCCATTTGCAGGTCACATCTAGCAGGCAGGCAGGCTGTCATTAACTCTGATTCTGCCATTTCATTTCCACTCTTTCTATTCATGTGGAAAGATCCTGGAGCTCCCTGAGCTATGATCTGCTCAGTTCTATTTTTGGCTGTCTCCTCTCTGAAGGAAGGTGATTTCTCACATGTTGTTGTTTTCCAATTATCACTTGTTGAGACATACCCCCTGGTTATATTACAAAGAGAATCAGGTGGCAAGTACATATTTACAAGTCTTTATTCTCAGGCACATGAATACCTCATTGATCTCAGCTTTGAATTGAAGCTGTGGGGACTCTCTGGAGTCACATTTCTTTTGTCTGAGTTGACCCAGCCTCTCAGTCTTCCATGGGAGATACAGAAAATTAAGTATCATCTAATTTACTTGTGTGTGTGTGAATAGAGTGAGGGTGGTCCATTGTACAGGATTTAAAATAAGCAAGCGTCTCCTACAATATGCTGTAAAGTTCCCATTGTATTTGATATTAAGAAGGCTTTTTTCCAGTTACTGTTCACCCACTGCACACCAAGCTGTGACCCAGCTGCTTCCTTCATTTCAAGAGCTTAATCTTTTTGGTGTATAATACTAGTTTGTAAAGCACTTTATCAGGAAAGCACAGATTTGTGAAGGGATGAGTGGGTGAGCCAGCAGTGCTGTGGCCTTTGCATTGCTCTATCCCACTGACAAGATGCATGGGATTACCTTTGAGCTCTCTCAGCAGCCTAAGTTTGAAAACTGGAAAAAAACATGGCAATAAATGAAATATTTCCACTAGCAGAGAGCAGATGGACTTGTTCTGCATCAAAAAATAGCTTAAATATGGACAGCATTACAATAACATATCAAATGTGGGAAAACAAAAGCCCTGGGGTTACCATGCCACCTTCAGGCAATGGTCTGATCAAAGCCAACTTCCCTCTCCCTCATCCACTGTCCTGGCAGGGTCCCAGGGCAGGTCCAAGCAGTGCGCGGTGTGTTCCAGCCACAGTGACAGAACCAGAAAGGTCTTGCTTGGATCAGCCTTGTCATCAGTGGAGGCTTCCTTCTGAGTGAACTTTCAGGACTAGCTCTGTGAAATCTCCAGCCACTGGTTTTCCTCCATTCTGTGAGCTCCCAGAAGTGGCAAAAGTCCTGACAAGAGCTGCTGAGAAGAAAGGATCTGTTTTGTTGACACTGTGGACATTTCATGGCTCATAACCTTTGATTTTTTTTGGCAGACACCTTTTTCCTTTGCACCAGTGTGGTCAGCAGCTGTCTTTTCTCCCTAAAACTTGAATGAATTTGACATATTTCTGCAGTTTCTGTTACTTTGGTGAGCAATTTATCCCAGGGTCTTTACACCAGCTGTTTAGCTGTTTTCCAGTTGTTTGCACACATCTGATGGAATGATTTCATTAGAGAAGCTTCAAGCTCATTGTAGACAATACCCCAGTTTCTTTTACAAGTCATTGAGATGCAGCACATTTTCTTGCTTGTAGTTTTAGAGAGTGAAATTGAGCTGCATCAACATTCTGGTAATTTCTGGTAAATTCTTACCCATCTTTTCATTTATGGACATCCTTTTTCTAGGTGAACAACAAACCCATTATCCCCAGTCTTTCTATGAATTATTTGATTTGAAAAAAATCAACTCATTGAGCTTTTTATCTACAAACACATGTATTCATCCTATGGTAAGATGTTTTGGCTCTGGTTCATACAAAGAAGAGTATGAGGTGTAAATACGGTATTTGTAGGGCTGTGGAAACTGAAGGGGAAAAGCAGCACCTTTCTGACAGTGCCAGAAGGATGCAGACGGTAAGTGTAGGGAATCTGTGTTTAAGATGTGGAGACAATAAGAAAAAAGGTCCATGAGCCTGGACTGTGCAGCTTTACTTTGTACCTTGGCATCCAGCATTGGAGTTTTCTGTAACAGCTGACAAAAGAGGGATGAAAAAGAAATAAAAGTTATGATCATGCTGCAAAGAGCATGGGCAACTACTTGAAAAGTTCAATAATAGCACCAGATAGCCAGAATGGAAAATGCCTTAAAAATGTATGATTGCTCTCTGCAGAGGCTTGCAGTTGAAATTTCAATACAGTAAGTGGACTCTTATCAAATGTGACAGAAGGCAGAGTGGATTGTAAGGTACTGTACAAATATGAACTGTGACCATTATTTAAAGCTACCCTACTGAATGGCCTGACACCCCGATATCCATCTACCAGTAAGAACAGTTATTTTGTCCATGGCTAAATCATATTTCCGAACCATTTATACCTGTCAGTAGTTAAGTTAGAAATTACGTGATTCAATAGCATGCTTCTGGAAAAAAAAAAAAAAGTAGTGTGGAAAACTGGTCTTTTTCCCTTGTTCAGCTTTGTTTTCCATGCTCCTCCTTTCCATGCCACTCCAGGTATTATGTGAGGTATTCATGCTAATCTAAAAGAAGAATCAAGTGGCCTGGAAATACTTTATTCTAAACTGCATGTGCACTTGGGCTTCTGACTCACAAGCAGTCTGACAGAATAAACTGGTGCGGTGGATTTTATTGAAATGGATTTTATTGAAAAGAATAAGCAGAGGAGTTTACTTTTAAGGCAGCAGGGGTTAATCTGCTACAATTTTGCTAAGTTAATTAAAAAGGGAACAATCTTGTGATTGCATCAGGGTTCCTATTAAGACTAAATCAATAAACCAATGGGTTCAAATCACGGAATCACTAAATTAATGCAGTGAGTAATCACACTGGAGTCTGAGGTTGGCAATGGAAGGAATTACTTTGTGTTAGCTGTGTTTCAAGCTCTCGTGAGAGCAAGGGATAGAATTTAAGGAAAAGAAAGCTTCCTTTCCATCTGAGGCTGCACGCTGTAGTCTAACCAGCACATGAAATTATTTAGCCAGTGAAGAATCATTTTGCTTTTAGGCCCATGCCAAGGAGACGTTGTAATCCCATCCTGTTTCACTTTGAGGAAATGCAATTTAGGGAGTTCTCAGCGGTTCCTCTTCAGCAAGGCCTCTTCATGCTCAGCTGCTGCCAGCGGTTACGGGTTAACTGTTCTCTCTGAATACCACAAAAGCTAGAAACTTCCCAGAGAAGAATAAAGACTCCTTCCATGAGATGCAAAAGAAGTGATACAAAGAGAAGCCCTCTGCCCCCAGACCAACTGCTCTTTCCTCTCCTCAAACACTTGTTCCCTTTGGCAAACAGCCAGGCAGTGTTCTTCTGACCTGTCCGTCTTGGGGAGAGGCCATTCCACTATTTCACAAGACACTTTTCTTTTTAATATATCCACAAGTCTGAATTTGTTACTCCAGTATAAAATGTCCATCAATTTGTTTGTGGCACACAGAAAGTCTCTCTTGGATGTCACGGTGCATCCTCCCCCCAGACTTCCTGAACTAAGTGCTTCTACATGGACTGCTCTCTCTGCCCTCTGGGACCACTAACCAGCCAAATAAATGGCAAGATTTCATAACTGTTTAGAATAATTATTTTATCACTTGTTTTATTTAAATTTCCTGTAACATTCAAGCTCTCTTATTTCTCCAAAGAGAGGCCTCAGTCTCCTTGCTGTGGTTGTGGCTTCCTTGCTGCCCTGCCTTTATCCAAACAACTTCAGGGAAACATACCCTGTAAAGCTACATGTTAATGCTGTTTTCCAAGCATAAAATGCATTTTCTTCTCAAGACAGAGTCGTGCAAGGGAAACAGTGAGCTTTTACCTGCGAAGATTTACTTCAGGCCTCACCGGTGAATTTTAGAGAGACATATTTTTAAAGATGCTTGAAGATCCTGACAGCTTGTAGGATTTTTAGTATTGTCTTTACATCTGATTTGTAAACTTTTGAGTTTTTAATTCTGACTCAGAGCAGTGCTTTTAGAAATCAAGTGTAATGCCTAAGAAGTGGGTGTACTGAGCAAGTGTCCTGGTCATTTCCCTATACTTAAAAACACCCACCTCTGGTACTAAGCACCCTGCTGTGCCAAGTGTCCCTGCCTTTATCGGCTTGGGTGAATTGCTTCAGTTAACAGAGCGACCATCAGATGAACACACTCTTTAAGAATTGATTAGGACATTTTGATAAGCACAAGATAAGGAAGTCAAAATGCTGTAATTTTTACCCCTGGCATGTAAACTGGAAAAACTACCCTTGCCTTTGTTTCCTTGTGTGTAACATAGGGTAAGGAACTGTGTCCCTCCTCTGCTGACACCCATTGTCACAGTCACAGGTTATTACACAAGAAGAAGCTCAAATCTTCCTTAGCCAGAGTGGTTCCACACCTGATATAGTATCATCAGTAATCAATACAATTCCTGTCTCAGTGCAGAGAAGTCCTGTGTGGTCACCAGATCACACCAAACAGTCAGAATAACCAAAAGATTTCTCTAGTTGAAATCACTTTTATGGTGTAACGACTGGGAGTTCCGCCTGCTGGGCATAAATACATCACATCTGTCAGAGCCGCTGTGGTTGTGCCATCACCGGGAAACTCTGGAGTGCTGGGCAGGCAGTGTTATCCCTGCCATAGTCCCTTCTAGGCAACAAGTGGAAAATATGCAAGTAGGCTAGCATGTTTTACTGGATTTGACATATTTTTCTTGAATTAGAAAAAATCCATGGTAAATTCATTAAGACTTTTCCATGGGGGGGTATCTCACTAGAGTCCCACAGCTGGGATTTAAGGGTCCTGAGACAAGATGTAGAAGTTTTTCCCTTGGATGAAGTCCAGGGAATGTACTGGAAAGATAAATGCACACTTCTCTCCTCATCTTCTTTCCTTCTCTGTAAAACATTTAGGCTTAGATCTTCCCTGGAGATAAATTGGCACAGTTTCACTCGTTGCAGTAGAGCTGCAATAATTTACAAAGGGCCTATGCATTTTAAATCACATCAATTATGGCAGAGATGGAGGGAATATTGCAAACCATGGTCCCTTCTGAACAACCACATCCCCTCCAGCTCCTACTCTCCACCTGACTGCTCTCCCCATTTCCACTTTAAAGCCAGGCCTGGCAGAGGTTTTCTCATCCATCAGCACCCCAGTTCAGACCTGGGGAGAAGTGCCTGAAAGAGCAGACCTGCAGCCAGAAGCAGCTCAGTGCCTGTGTTCCCACCCTGGACACGCTGGTGTGACCTCGATTGCTGCAGAGAGCACAGAGAAGTGCAGAGCTGCGCCTCGGGGACCCCACGCTGCCGCTGCAGCTGTCCCCAGTGCTCCCGCAAGGAGCCCAGACTGCCTTGCACCCCTTCCACTTCACAGCCAGAGCCTGGGGCCCCACATTCAGCCTGGCCTCACAAATCCCCCAGCCTTCCCCTGGAGCCTTTGCAGGCTTTGGGGTTTCCTTTTGGCGGCCCTCTGAAGTAATTAATACAGAGGGACGTATGCTGATTCTGCAGAGCACATTAATCACTTTTGCTGAGACAGAGGGACTGTTTGTACAGAGTTTGCAGAGATTATCACCCTGGCTCCGGGATTTGTCACACTGCATTACAAATGGTGTTTTAGTGAGCTCCTCAGTTCCCAGTGGGCCATAACCTGTCTGAGGCAAAGTCAGATATTGTTGAGCAGCAGAGGTTTCCCAAGAAGGGGCTTATCTGGTCCAGATTGCTTGATTATATAAATAGGACTTCGATATGAGATACAAATACAATTAATTCCTCAAGGGCTACATTTGATAATGGCACAGAAATTAATCTTCAGTTGCAGAAATAACACTAGCTGTTTCACGGAATTTAAGTAAAAGCCTGTAGAGATATCCACCAAAATACTGCTTTAGTTTCCCTTCTAAAAGAATTATATTAATATTCTTGTAACCTACTGAGATTTCTTATTTAAACCTGTTTTAACAGGGAATAATCCGTTCATAACTGAAATAAAGGGCACAACAGACACAAAAAAGACATGCCACAAGCACTGTCCTGCACTAGCAGGAGGCTGAGACAGTGTTCCTGGCTTTCAGATCCACTCTCACAACCATAATGTGATAGAAGGTTGAACCAAGATTGAGTTTTACAAAGTCATTTAATGTGCCTAAGTACTCCAGCATGAGTTAGTTGCCTAACACTGCTGGGGAGCTCATTCTAGATGGGTTGTTTCCCAGGAGCAACTGGGAAACTCTCATGTGATACTACAAGGTGATGATGATCATAAACCCTTTCCAGGAACAGTTTACTGTCAAGACAGTCAGATAAGGACAGTCATAAAGCCAAGGGCATTAGTGAAGAGCAAACGTTTTCAGGACTATACTATACCTTTTTCAACCATTCCTTCTGCTCTCAACTGAAGAGCAGAATTTACAGTCTTAAGCTTCTACTTAAACTTAGTAGTTTAGATATATTTAAACCTTACTTAAACTTAGTAATTATTAGCACTTTAGGTCAGATTTTCTTTTCTAGGCTCAATGTACCTATACATTGCATCAGTGCCTTCCCCAGACTCTTGTTCTCCATCTGGTAAGTGGCAGCTCTGGTTCACTATCCATACACCTTGTACATCCATGCAGGGTGACGAAGTTAAATGCCACAGGTTTCTGTGGCTTTCAGAGAGGAAAGAACCTGGACAGAGATGGAAGAGTGAGCGAAGAAGAAGGGAAAAGAGATACAAAGGCTGGTGGCATCTGGCTCTAATGCAGAGAAGCTGATGCAGGGGTACAGCCAAAGATAAGTGGTGTTCATGTCATTCTCAAATATACCAAACAAGTGGTGCTTACCACTAGGTAAGTGAGTAGGATATCAAGAGAACTGTGTCCAGGGACTGGGACTCACAATTTTGGCCCAATTGTGGAAAAAAAATTGCTGAGAAATCCTTCAGGGAAAAAAAAAACCAACAACAAACCAATCAGTGAAAGCAGGACATTAGCCTTCTTCAGCATAATGGCACCAGATATGTTTGTGGTGGAGGTAAGCTTATGTGTAGCAGGAGGGTAGCTGGGAAAGCCTTAATCAAATGTAGTTTAGAAAAGCATACATGAAGGAAAAGTTTTGTTATTTACAAGTTGGGTGATTATGTATTTTGAGCAATCCTACCACCTGCATCTTGAGTCAGCTTGCTACTTCAGAGACTTTTGGAAGGCACAAGTGAACAGATGGTGTGTTTGTGACACCATCAGGTAGTGGGCAGTGAATATTAGTAAACTGGAAAGTATCCGCCAAAAATTGTTGCAGAGCTGCTAAGTTATAAATAACAAAAAAAAAAAAAAAAAAAAAAGGAAAAGAAAGAAGTCTCACTAGATGAAAAGGGAGAAATCAGGGGAGGAAACCAGATTATTTTCAGATGAATCCTACAGCCTTATATCCTACCTTTTCCTTGTCCATTACACACGAAGACCAATTCAAAATCTAATAAATAAAACATCCCTTAAACATATTTTACATAGCTAACTGTCTTCCATTTTGATATAGTCGAGCATAGTTCTAGTTCTCACTAGCATTAAGAAATAAACACAGGCTTGAAATCCAAGCCCCCAGACATCACAAAAAGACAGATATGCAAAAAAAAACAGTCCACTGATTGATTGGCACAGAGCAGTGATTTATATAAATGCCATATCCCCATTTTAATTTTATTATTTTCAGCTCAGAAGCTTGCCAGGCCTGGGTTCTGATAGCACCAATCTTGGAATTTTGTGCAAATTTCTCTCTGACTCAAGATTGATATCAATGGTGCTGTTCTTGTTTAGGGCAACAATACATCTGACTTATTTTCTACACAATGCATAAGAAAATGCTGCAATTCTCTTAGAATTCTAATGATGATAGGACAAAGTGCAATGGAAAGAAGCAGCTCTGCACTGTGAGAGAGGTGAGGCCCGGGAACAGGTTGCCCAGAGAAGTTGTGGATGTCCCCTCCCTGGAATTGTTAAAGACTAGGCTGAGTGGGGTTTTGAGCTACCTGGTCTAGGGGGAGGTGTCCCTGCCCACGGCAGGGGGGTTGGAACTAGATGATCTTTAAGGTCCCTTCCAACCCAAACTAGTCAATGATTCTAAGATGCAGAAACCTTATATAATTTTTTATTATCCAGGTTAATTAATAAGAAAATAATAATATAAACAAGCAACTCTCTGAAAACTCATTGTAGATAGTGAGAAGCAAGGTCTAGAACTGGGATAGAAATACAATACTGGATAGAAATCACAGGATTTGGGGAAGATTTTGGCTATGGAAATGCAGTCATATAGACATTGATGACTACCAGAACCTTGCTAGGGCATGCAGAGAGGCGGTCAGGAAGGCTAAGGCTTGGCTAGATCTGAAATTATCCAAAGATGTGAAGAACAACAAAAAATGGTTCTTCAGATATGTGAGCAGTAAGCAGAAGCACAGGGAAGACACAGGACCATTGCTAAACAGGGCACAGAAACTAGCTAATTCTCACTGTCTATAATATTTGAAAAGATGTGGAGATCGGGACATATCCCTGATGACTGGAAGAGGGCAATTGTCATATCTGTCTACAATAAAGGCCCAAAAGAGTACCCAGGAAACTACAGGCCTATTAAGTAGTCTTACTTCTATCCCTGGGAACGTAATGGAATGACTCCTCCTAGAAAGTGTCACTAATCAAGTGAAGAAGGGGACTGGGAAAAGCCAGCACTGATTTACCAATGGCAAATAATGCCAGACTGACCTGATCACTTTGTATAAACATGTAACATCCTCTCTCAACATGCGTTCTGCTGGACAAACTGACAAGATACAGATTGGGTAGGTGGTCTGTGAGATGGGCAGGGAATTGGGTAACAGGCTGCACCCAGAGTATGATGATCAATGGTTTTCATTCAGGCTGGCAGCCTGTCACAAATGGGGTTCATACTGGGTCCCATGCTCTCCAATGCCTTCATACATTTTCTGGATGATGGGATTGAAATCTTCCTGATCAAGTTTGCTGATGACACCAAAGTAGGTGGTACAGTAAACACATAAGAATGGAGAGCCATCTTACAGAGAGACCTTGACAGGTCGGATGACTGGGCTAGCGAGAACTGTGTGAAGTTAAACAAGGACAAGTGCAAGGTCCTGCACCTGCGACAACATAAGCAAAGAGCCCAATACAGCCTGAAACCTGTGTGGGTGGACAGCAGCCTTGCTAAAAGGGACCTATGGGTCCTGGTGGACAAGAAGTTTACCATGAGTCAGCAGTGAATGCAAATCAGATCCCAGGCTGCATCACTAGCTTGAAGCAGAAAGCAGAGACATTCCAGTCTTCTCAAGGGGGCCTGAATAAGTTGAAATCTGCTTTCCTCTCAGGTGCTGCCATTTGCGATGCAGAAGACACTTCAACTTGGAAAAGAGATGAATGAGGGGGAATATCACAGAGGTCTGTGTAGTCACAAGTAGCATGAGAAGGGTGGCTAAGGAATAACTGCTTAATGTTTCATGCATTACAAAGGCTAGCTGGTAGGTAACACATTCAAAACAGACACATCAAAGTGTTTCTTGTAAGATGTGTTCAAATTGTGTGACTCTTCACCACAGAAAATTAGAGTCTTGAAGTTTACATGGTCTCAAGGAAAGACTGGACAACTTAGTGAAGCAGAAATTCATTCTGTGCTCTTAAAAACAAAACATTTTTTCCTGGGTCAGGAACTCCCTAGCAAATTGTCAGAAAGTTGGAAAGTCATCTGTGGAAGTACCAAAAAAATGTTTTGTCTATTTTCATCCTATTCCTGAGGAACTGCTTTTGGCCACTATCAGAGGTGTTATGCTAGGCTGGACAGATTTTTGGATCATCCTGGAACAGCCCTGCTTGTATTCTTGGGAGCTGAAAAAGAGGTCAGGGTTGGAAAGAGGGAGCCAGAAATTCTAGAAAACTGCTCTCTTCATTTTTTCTGAAAACCTGCCTGTCGAAACGGGTGCCAATTCGCAAAGTGAAAAATTTCCTCAGTGTTTCTCCAAGACAGTTTGAAAGAATAACTGCCCCGAAGAGTCAAATCAGTAGCATCTTTGGCCCCAGAGGAATGAGCATGGCAAAAACATAATTCTGGATCAACTGGAAGTCAAGAGTGCAACAACAAACTTTTGAAGTCCCCTACTGAGATCCTGGAAGGAGATTAGACTTAAAAAAAAACCCATACCATGCTTTGGCTTATGATTTCCATAGCCAAAAGAGCCTCAGTCTATCCTGGGCTGTTGCTGCAAGTCCCCTCTGGAGCAATTAACTACATGAATTCACCCGATCAATAATGGCATGAGTAAGGTTGCTCCTGGATGTAATATCTGCATGCCGGGCAGCAAGCCACGCACAATGTCAGGCGAGCTCTCCAGAAGAAGGATTTGGCTACAAACGTGCCAGTGCTGCAAAGTGTAATATAGAAAAGCCATAAAGACAAGGAGTGTTTGGCATCACGAGACCTACGTTCTGCAGGAACTCTCAGGCTATCAACACAGGATCTGTGAGCGGGTTAGTCAGTCCAGCTCCCTGTTTTGAAAAGGCAGAAACTGAATCAGAAAAGGTAATGGAAATGTCTTAAGGGAATTAGAAAGTGCTTTTTTTATTTGTTTATGGTTTATTACTCTGTTCCGTAGTCTTCTTGACAGCTAAGCCATTTCTGGTTCACCTTTCACTATTGACCAATTCTCTCCTCCAGTTAACACCTAGAAATCCCCACATATATTTTTCTCTCTTCCTTGGTTTCTTTTAAATCCCAGTGACTAATCTACTGTCTCTTTTCTTCCTCCCAGTTCTCGGCTCTGGTTGTTTTTAATTGGATCCTTCTTAACAGCTTAGTTGTTTTTCTGTACCCGTATGCGGAGCACAGCTGCACGCTCTCCTGCTCAACTGCAGAAGAAATCAGAAAATAAAGTCCCCCTGAGAGAGCCCAGCCTGTCTCTTCTGTAACGTGCCGTAGCAACTTTTGCAAAATGACTGCCTCCGTGGGCAGACAGCTGAGCTCTCCGAGACAAATTTGGGGCTCGGAGTGCACAGACATAATAATTACCAGAAATACATCACAAGCCCCTCTCCTGGCATTACTTAGGCCATTCCTAAATCACGAGATGCAGTCTCTCTCTCACTCCTGGGTACAAGAACTTTTGCTTTCTGTCATTCTCTCTCAGTACACTGCGATCTTTCTCCCTGCAATTGTAAATGATTACACCTGCTGGGGCTCTTATTTGTTCATTCCCCGTATCTCTGGCTGCTCCCTGTGTGAGATATTACGCCCACATAGGAGTATGAAATAAACAGTTGCTGCTTGTGAAACTTCTATATGAAAGATGCAATGAGTATAAATAATGTCATTGTTCTGACGTTCTTCATCTTGTATCTGACAGAATATGTTGAAGAACCTCCAGGAACACTCTAAAGCTGATGGAGAAGCCATTCACACTGCATCAGTGTTGCTGAAAACAAATAACCAGGACTGCTCTGGACATCCTGTTTTCCTTTCACCACCAGAATGTATTTATTTTTCAAGTCATACCATATTCGTATTTACTTTAATGATTCATAAACATACCAGGTTCCAGAAGCTTCTAATTAACTCATCTATTTAGTGTTGTTAACAGATGCTCAGGGAATGATTTATTGTATAATACTGGAACACACCAATGTATAAATCCAGCCAATTGAATTGGCAGGCAGTCTGGGCAAGTATCTTCTGCTGCTGGTAGATGAGAATGTCCTAAATTCAGCATTAGTGCCCTGCCGACTGTGGCTGAAGTGTTATTGTTTTCTTCTCCTATTACTCTGCACACATAGCATGCATTGTGCTGCTTCCCTCTTTTTTTTTTTGAAAAAGATTTAATGAGATACTGCACAGGATTCAGAGTATGTATTTACCCTGTCTGAGAAAAGAGGAAAGCAGTGGCCCCAAAGAAGTTTTTGCTCAAGTGCTCTTCAGTTTACCTCTGGTTTTCTGTAGTTTCAAAACCAGAAGCAGTCCCTCTGACATGCTGCAGCAGAATAATCCTAAACTTTATTAGAAAAGTCACACTGGGAACTCTGTCTATCTGAGAAACGTGGCTGAATTTCCAGAACATTTACTGATAAATAAGGAACTGGCCACCACAGCTTTGGGCAGAACATGGAGCTGAACACCTATGACAGCAGTTAGCTCTACACGTACCTCCACAGCAGTGTTTTACTCATTACATAGGGATGCTCCCAGTAATTCAGGCTGCTGAATTAGAGGGACTCTGGCATGGTTTCTGTCCTGGGCAGGCAGAGGCAGCACAGCCAGAGAGCACCAGCACGAGACTGTTCGTAGGCAGCTGTCAGTGTGCACTGTGAGAGCCCAGCCTGGCCAGAGCCAGCCCACGCCCGCTGGGCTCGGTGTTAAGAGCCCACTCGAGCACTACTGGTGTAATTGCACAAATACAGCACCCCGGCTTTGGCCTGGCACATCTGTTTTACTTGGAATTGCCAGTGGTTTGGGTTTTCTTTCCAATTTCAGAATGGTAACAATACATGGTCTGACTGTCTCTGCTTGGTGCCTGGGCAGGAGCTCTCTTCCAAAACTGAAAGGCACGTCAGTTACCTGGCTGGAGAAGAGATGCAGCTCTACTGAAAACTTTACAGCTTTTCTCTAGCTCCCTCTCTTTTCATTCCAGTTCTTCCCAATGGCAACATTGTGCCTCAGTTTGTGTTAAGAAAATACTAAGGAAATGCAGATAAATGTTGTTTTAAATTCCTTAAGATGGGAGTCATTAGAGGACTGTTAAAATATTCTTTTTTTCAGTAATTATGTTGTTTTTGTCTCTCTATAGCCTTCAAAAAAGGGTGTATTTAAGATTTGTGTTTCAACAGCACTGAGAGGGACTCTGGTAAATGATGAGGGTGTAGTTTTCAGTTCAGTTTTAAACCCAGTATTTTTAGTAAAGTTACTGAGGTTTTAAGATGCTCAGAATGATATTTTGAAGATGAACCATCTCTGCTGTTTGCTCCTAGCTTTACTTATAGCAGTGCTTTCTGCAGGTGGCTCTGAGGAGAGGGAAGAAGTACAAGCAATATTTAAGTGGGATTGGGAAGCAAAACTACATTACCATGGCACTCTGCCCAAGTAAGTGAAATAGCAGGGACTATGACAGCTTGAGAAAGGTGATACACATTAACCAAATATGCTGCATTAAGCAGTTTGGAGGAGTTACTAAATTCCTCTTCCGGACTCTCTAATATCAATCAATGTAGGGACAATAACACATTGAATGTGACTGTTTCAAATTTTAATCGAAGCTTTCATCTTGAGTATAGCACCCTTCTTTGCTGCTTCCATCTCTCGTGGTCAGTTCCTAAGGCACTTGTGGTCTCTCATATGGAACAAAAAAGGCACGGTCCACTCCAACCAGCTGTGCTGCGAGAAGAGGCTTTGACCTGGGGCTGCAGCAACAGTGCACTGTGCTGCAAACACAGAGCAGGCTGCTGGACCTCTCCTGTCACGGGATGGAGAGAAATCTCTGCAGACTCTAGGGAACAATGCTGCAGTTTCTGGTCCTCCCATTACTCTGATTTCTCACATTCCTTAAAACAACTGTCCCTGTAATTTGAAAAGCCAACAGAAAACACTATATGTTATAGCTGTGTATGTACTCCAGACATTCAAGAACCTGTCCAGGTAACACACACAGGAGAAATGCTTTGCAAACATGTGATACATAGGTTGAAGGACTGGTTGAAGCACATGGCTTAAACTCATGTAGGGGAAGAAAGGGAAAGCTTTCCTTTTAAGAATTACATCTTGGTTAAGTAGAAACACAAGATAAATATCTGTTAAGAGGTGGCAAGGAATACTGTTACAGCAGAGCTGTGCCACAGTGTGTGCTATAGTGCATACCCCTCTACTGCATCATCTCAGTCACTCACTTCTGCCTCCTAATGCCACTATCCAAGCTATAGGAAATAGCTACTAGAGAGTATCTGGTAATTGAAACATTTTTGGCAGCTCCCTCCTCCAACCCAATTCTATTCTGCTCATAACCCTACAGAACAGTGCAACAAGTGCAACAGAACCCGAGTCCCACCGCCATCAGCGGGCTGTATTTCAGGACTCCTCCACAGCTGTGCTGTACTGTGATGGCACTAGCTGTTAGCCAGGCCTCTCCAATCCAGCATTTTCAAATTGCATTCTTCCTATTTCAATAGGAAGAATAAAGTAGAGACAAACTGGACAGGCAAGAGATGTCTGGGATATCAACACGATCACATGCCCTCCAGGATCTTCTTAATAAATAAAGATCACGAACAACAGACATATCAGTTCACACGGAGCTTAGAGAGTAATTTAGGCTGGAAGGGACTTCTCGATTGGCATCTTGTCACTCCGCAAAAGTTTTAACTTCTGTATTCAATCAATGCAGATAAATAAGATACTGTGCTCTTTTAGGTCAATTCCACATTCTGTAACGGAACAACTGTCAAAACTAGTTTTAGGAAGAATACCAACCTAGACTTAGAAAGAAGTCTAGGATCCCACCAAAATCCATATGCAACCCAAGAAGCTTTTCTAAAAACTTGCTATCGATCATGTGAACTCTCTGGCAGGAATCAAGATGCTGGAGATAATAAAGAAACACGAGTGTTCCTAAATATTTTGCTACAAACTCAAATTACTAACCAGAAAAATATAACTAGGAAAATGACCCACAAATGTTGAGATGCAGCAATAAGCAGTATGACCTCATAAAAATAAGTTTTAATATTGTCAGCTTGATTTCACAGGACTGCATATTAATCTTTCTTTTTGCAAAGTTCAAACAATGCTCAAGTCCTGCATTGCTTACGAAGACGGGTTTATTCTTCCTCCTTGTTCTGCACTGACTGCACGCCTTCTGCTTTGACCCTATTTCGCTTTCTTTTTCTTCTTTTCTTCTTTTCAGCAGAAAGCTCCTGACCCTCCTGTGTTTTCTTCTTTTTCTTCTTTAGACAGCTGAGAGGATTGGGGCCACCTGCTCTTTTACGTTTTCTTCTCTTTTCACCTTCTTGTCTTCCTAGTCCTTCTTTTTCTTTAAGATGCACAATACTTTGTTTCTGGTGCTCTGGAACAAGCTGATTTGTCTGCAGCTTTTGAACAAATGCCAAGGATTTAGGAGAAGGTTTGTCTAGTACCATAGTGTTCTGAATAATAAAGAGGAGAGGAACACCAGCCTTCTTTTTCACTTTGTTTGCTAAATCCTGGTCCTGTAAAATTAAATACTTTAGTCAATATTTTGGGATTAAATGACATCTGCAATTCAAATGCACCTACTTTTAATATGAAACTATGAAGATAAATTACATTATGAGAAAGATAAGAAACTTAATCTAGCAGATATACATGGCAGTGCCTTTCCGAGAAATTTACATTTCAATTTTTCTCCTTCTGATTAGCTGTACTTCTGATGGAAAAATTATTAACTTTTCCTTTCTTAATGCATTTGTAAACATAGATGCACTTTTTGAGGAAAAAGTCCCAGTCCATTGGTATGCAGTCCACTGCTTCACAAGAAGTGAAGCACAGTTTTTCTATAACAAATGATTTGAATGTCCTTTTATCTTATATAAGTATACAGAATTCTAATGTAAACCATTTTATATATATAATACATATGTTACTCAAACAGTCCAAATAACAGACCCAAGAAAATAAAGCAGGCCTCTTTTACTTGTACACAAGTTCTATCTCCAAACTGAAGTTATATGGTCACTTAACACTTAATTTCACTTTTCAGACTCCTGTGCATAACAGTTTGGGGCAGAGGATGCACACTGAAGCAGTATGTAATTTAACATTAAACAGTTGTTTTCTTACACGTCAGTAGGTAGGCAGTATGTTTTCTACTAAACTAAGCAATAACCTTCTAGGGTAAAAAAATCCAGTTGTAAGTAAGACAAGTAAGACAGACAAAAGATTCTGTGCTTCATAATTAGCAAATACACTTAAAAGTCGGTAAGGCTTTACAAGATTAAATCCCACAAGCTATTTGAAAATCTAGCAATCCCAGTTTCTGAAGGTTTCCTTATCCTTAGTTATCAAAGGATCGCTTCAAATGAAAGTTACCCTTCTCATGAGCATTTACCTGTGTACCAATAAAGAAGTGATGAGGGTTGCCTTCTTCAATCATGGAAAGTAAACAGGCCGAACCACTCACAGGAGCCTTGTGGTGAGAACAGTTTCGAACCTGAAATCTTTGGGCAATTAATTTTGCTCCATACAGAGCTTTCCCCAGTGATTCCAGTTCTTTTAGAACACATCTGAAAGCCAAATGCAACAAAAGACTTCTAAAGGAGACAATAGCTACAAATTTTTACAACAGCAAAAGGTTGATGTGAGTTAATTAGTGATGAGCAATGGCCAGTTGTTCAGGCTCTACGATTTGTAAATGGCACACAGTAATCTGAAAGCAGTGGACCATCTAAAGACATCAGCAAGGTTTCCTTGGTTCCAAACAAGATTAACCAATAACAACATTAAGTCAAATTATTTTAATGTATTTTGTATCGGTGACCATGCTAAGCCCTTACACGCACGTCTGGGTATCACCTAGCATACGAACTACTACTTAACAAATAAAATTAGCACAAACTGATTAATCACTGCATGCAAACTGATCCCATATTAGCGTCCATCATCCTGCTTCAAACTTGCTATCAGAATCCAGCTGACTCAAGCAGAAGAAGAAAGTGAGTGTTCATATGATTAAAAACCTGGAAGTTTATGGCTTCACAACATTCCAACTAAAGAACAAAATGAAAACCTAAAATCCTCCTCTTGGCAGCACTCAGATGTTCACGCAGGACAGTGTACCACTATATAAGGAGATTACCTTGGATACTCAGAAATGAACAGGAGATGAAACCTAACTTACCACAGCCACTGAGTCTTACAATTAAATGTGGGCGGTGGTAGGAATGTATGGCCTTGAAATACAGCTTCAAGGATATGGTAGCAACTATTTTTTCTTTCCAGAGAAGAGAGTTTAACCTTTGAGGACAGTCTTTGTGCAGACCTGAGCCAGTCCTTTCTTCAAAGACTCTCACAGCAAGCCAGCTCATTTCCTCAGGGAAGCTCTAGCTCTACTCATGCTGCTGAGGGGCTGCCTCACCAACTTGGCACTCTGACAGCAGGGAAAACAAGCCCTTTCAGCTGCCCTAAGTGAAAACAGGTCTGTAAGACCACTAGATATTGCTGAATGAAGGAAGCAAGAAGTGATACGTAGACATGACTGGAATACATTTGGTATCAAAGTTGTTGCTGAACCTTCCACTGCTTAGGTCAAGAGTCAATCTTTTGTACTGTTTAGAAACACAGGCCAGCTCTACACGCTTTGCAAGACAGCTCTGTGTTTAATTCTTGTAGCCCAGGGTATACATCATCCTGCTATTTTCAGTAGTTCCCTGCATGATGGGCAGTTGGCTATTCTGCTGCTGCAGAAAACCAAGCGAGGGAGATTTTATCATCTGCAATATACAAAGTCAAGTAAAATCAAAGGCAACGTGAAGGCCAATTAAGATACTTAGCGTGTACATTTCACTGCCACGCTCTTGTCCAGCACATCCTTGCTCTCCCCTGAGAGCAGCTTTGGAAACAACCCATTTCCCGCAGGCTGAGGCCCCAGGCAGCAGCAACGCCCCCCCTCCCCGAGAGCTCCCCTCTGCTCTTCCCTCTTCGCCACAAAGACGCTGGAAATGGGAAGAGGTCCCTCCCCAGGCATCCCTCACACACCGGCCTCGCCCCACCGATTCCCCAGACTGTTCTGCCATCTTCGGAAAGGCAGCTGGACCTGAAAGACACCTCTGCAAGTTAACTACAACCCACAGAACTACTGCCCCACCAGCTGTGAGGAGACCCAGGAGCTTACGGACCCCGGGGAGCGGGATGCCCGCC